>QRFJ01002184.1:0-29330 GCA_006176705.1 Cocos nucifera | reverse complement strand
ATTAGGTTAGGCTCTATAGATCTGGCGCAGATAGGGGTTTTTAATAGATCCTGTTTGCGCCATGCAGTGCCACAATCATCCCGACAATCATGAACCTTTTATGCATTAGATATAAATCTGATAGTGGGGATGACAACTCATCTGATCCAATCAGGGGGTGAGAGCCCCTCTGAAGCACTCTTAGATGGGTGGCAAGCACTGATCAAAGACAAAGTCTTTGGCATCAACCTAGGTAGAGTCCCGAAGTAAACATGGAGTCCCATCTATATGCGACTCTAGGCATCATTTCCCTTAGGCAACATGCCGCCGTAGGCATGTGCCCCTCCCTTTTCACTTTTTAGTAGGGGGGACAAAGCTCCATCTTCTCTCCTATGGGTGCATGCACATGGGCAGAATGTTTCCCTAAAGTGTCAAAGGTCAAACGTTTGAACCAAAGTCAAAGACAAGATTTAGGAGGTGACGAAAATGGTTAGGTGTTCAAATCTCATAAATTAAGACAAACTCTTTTTCTGACCTGGACAAGCTCCAATTAGACCTTCTAGCTTTCAGTCGCCTTTCTCTCGTCTGGATTGCACCAACAAATGTCCAAAATACTTTTGGACATGGAGAGGAGAGGAAGAAGGTGGGTTTGGCATGGAGGAAGAGGGGAGAGGCAGCCTTGGGGCGTGGGATTTCAATTGCACTTTGAGTTGGGCGCAGGGTCTTATTTATAGACTATCTGTGATTCAACTCCTCTTCTTCCCAACCAATCATAACTCTTCGTAAAATCAGATCTAAATCTGATTGGTGGGAATAGAGTCCCCTGGATTCCTCCTTAGAGGGTGCCTAAGATCAGTCAAAGTTGGTTCTTAGGAGAACTCTAATCGAAATCCAAAAAGGAGATGGAGTCCCTATCCAATAGGGACTCTTGGGCGCCTCCAACTTGGGCACACGCCAAGGGTGGCGTGCGCCCTCCTCCTTGCCAGATTTTGGTAGGGGGATAGGCCCCCACCAGCTCTCCAATAGGTGCATGACACATGGACAGAAGTCAAAGTGTCAATGGTCAATGTTTGACCAATCAAAGGTCAACTTTTAACCAAAGTCAAAGGACGAGAAATGGCAGGTGACCAAAAATGGAGGTAATGTCTTACAAAATAAGATAACCTTTTCTGACTTGGATAAGCTCCAGTCAGACCAAATGAAGGCCTTTGATCGAGCACAAACTTCTTTGGCTCAGTCAGGACAACTATTTATGATAGTAAAAGAAGAACGTTAGGTTCAATCGAGTGCTAGCACGATTTTCTTGAACCTAATTGAATCTCATTCAGATCAATTGAACAGGATTAGTTCAATTGATGATCACCAGATTCAAACCCTTATTTGTGTGACCCAGTTAGGTTCAGTTCTGTATGGTAATGGGATATGTCATGATCTCTATCATCGACATCATCGAAACTCCTTTCGATGGATCAGAACTCTTCTGATTCGAACAGCTAGAATGATCGATCATCTAAATCATTCTAATTGCTCCCAAAATCCACCAGTGACACCTAGCAGTATATGGTGGCAACCCATCAGAGCTGAATGTGAACCTCTTGGTGCAGCTACCTGTGTGATTAAGTTCTTCTATCTTGAGCCCCGATCAGATTAGGGTTAAGGTGAACTCATCAAACCCTAGTCTCTGTCATATGATGTAATCATTCGATTCAAGTCTGATGTGAAAATCTAAATAGAAACTCTTTCTATTATTTCACTCTACCATGGCCATGGACTTTTGGACTTGATTCTCATGATCATCATAGGGCTGCTCCTCTACCACCGAGGTAGATAGATTCCATCTTGATGCTATCCAGTTTCTACAATGAACATGCTATAGCCAACATACACCTCAGGATTTTGAATGGCTAGGAGATCGAGTAATGGTGTAGTCAAACTATAACACCCTCAAGGTGAACTGCCGATGCATCTCAGGTCAAAGAACCAGACACACTACTGCAGCATCGAGTCAGTCATTGACGAGAAGGTAGACTCCCTAATGACTACTCGAGATGGTCACGCTCAGTGCCCTCGTTCTCTAACGAGTACCTATACTTTCGCTCTGGTGTCTCCACACCTAGACTCAAGACTCATCTACTAAAAGAGAAGCAATTGTACACCAACCTTTCGGATCAATCACCATCCTCGTGATGATCCTATGGTCGAAAGCATTTTATGAGTTAATAATGATTATTCATGTCTTAAATTTTTAACTTTTAAAAATATGAATTATCATTACCATTAACTCAAAGAATGTATCATAGACACTAAATACACATATGTGATAGAAAATAATCCATTTAATTGATATTAGTTAAAATTATAATTTTGCCCCTAGAAGTGTATTACAAGTGTCAATCAATTCTGGCTTCTAGGGCACATATATCTAACAAAGATGTTATCATTGAATGAGTAGATACAAAGAACAATATAGCAGACCCGTTCACTAAGGCTCTACCACAGCAGCAGTTCGATCGCCACCTTGATTATATGGGATTAAAATATAAGGGCAATTGGCTTTAGTCCAAGTGGGAGAATGAAAGAAATATGTCCTTAAGCTAATCGAAATATGTATTATTCTTTTATCATCCTAATTCATCTAATGACATTTTAAATCAATAAAGGTATTTATTTCATCATATATTGTGTCTTATTATTTATTTAAGATTATGATGAATCCTATAAATTAGGGCTATGATTTTAGAGTTATGATAAGATCATATCTGTGTGACCTAAAATCTTAAAATCTTAATCTAAAAAAATTTCTGATCGTTGGAACATTAAATTGAAGATCATTATTTTCGGAAAGACTAGCACATCATATATATGCTCGATAAGATAGGATGATTGATCTCACTATTATCTATGTGTGATACTAATATAAGGATGTGGGTGCTTATTAGAGAATAAGTTCACTAAATTGATCTGACTTAAGAATATCTAATGGAGTCTTATCTTCTTGTCAATAGATGATTTTTATAGCGGGAGTTATGCATGAAATCCTTTAACCTAAGACTGTCATAGAACCTTGTATACATGAATCCATATTTTAGTTCATACTCATTCATGATTTAGTCATATACAGGATGTTCTAGATATGGTGGATTGCATATGGAGGTTCTGAGCATGTCAACATGGAATCAATCACTCCTAGGAAGAGAAAATTGCATCCTACTTCAATCGAATGATGATTCGAGAAGACTTTGATCAAAGCATAATAAAAATTAGAAATGGTTTACAATATTTTATTAATTGAATCATCATCATATGATTGAGAGAAATATGAATATGAAACTGGATTTAACATAATTCCATATCTATAGTCATATTCGAGATGCAGGATGATCATGAGATCAAGTTGCATGATAACTTTTCACTAAATAATATTTTTGATATTTCTATCAAAATTTCATATCTTTTGGATAGACATGATATGTTGCTAAATGTCAATCATATCTTGTGGGTTTGATCGAATTAAAGAGTTTAATTTGATCATCAGTTAGAAAGTGTTCTAATTTATCAAATCGGGTCAGCTCAATTTGACCTAAATCAGTTTGATTGAGTTCTAACCAAATTAGGTCAAATTACATTCGAACCCACTATTGGCTAGATGTGGAACCCAATGGGTCACACACAAAGAAAATTGATCAAGGATTTAATTGGATTAAATCATGTTTGTAAGATGAACAAGCTAGCACATATTACAAACCCTAGCACCTAGATTCAAATCAGATTCGAATCGGGTTCCAAATTAGGCTAAATTAGATCCAATTTTGGTCAAATTATTTTTTGGTCATTAGTTAGGTTGATCGTTGGCTTGATGACCAAGGGATTAGGCATCACCTATCAGCAACCCACATGCCAGAGACTCTCTTTCTTGGCACATGAGATTTAATTCATGTGCTTGGGACATGTGGCACATAGAGATGCTTGGCACCCTTTCTTATCCATTTTTTGTTTACATAAAAATTCATTTGGGTGTGAACTTCAGATAGAAGAAGTAGAAGACTCCTACAGGTGAAAGACCTCCTTTTAATTTTTGAAAGTGGATAGGGATGTAGCCCCTTGCCGCCCTCCTTGTTTTTGCGCCACTTGGACTTAAGAGTCCAAGTGGTTAGGGACTCTTCTCCAAGTCATTTTTTCCATGCCCTCTTCTGATATGGCACCATCATTTTAGGCCTTTAGATCAGCATGAGATGTTGATCAATGGTAGAAATTAATGGCACCAAATGTGAAGGGTTGTGACTCCTTGAGAAATAACTTACGTAGAATTAGTCTGAAGAGTCCTTCAACAAAAAGGCACCTCTTCAGATTAATTCATCATACTCCCACGTGTCCTGAGAAATTTAAGAGGCATGAGACATTAGAAGAGGCATGAGATGAATCAGGGATTGGGCATGAGAAATTTGAGAAGGCGGCCCTATGTGTATTATAAATAGGGGCGCACTCCATAGAGTCCAATGCACTGAAAACTCTTCTTTCTTTCTTTCTTAGATAGTTCTCTATTGTCCAATTTTCTTTCTCCCTTTTCCTTATCCAGACAAGGTCCTATTAAGGACAAAAAGTCTTATTTTAAGACAAGGGATTACAAAAAAAAATTAAGAAGACATAGAAAAGAGAAAGAAAGGAAGAGAGGCTTGAAGGAGGAACGCAAGGTTATAAGGAGGGTCTGCCCAAATTAAATTCTTGCATTAAAAATGTAATCAAGGAATTAGTTTTTATATGTGTTAGTGGCTTGATAAAGTCCTCATGTGGATCAACATTAAAGGATGAATGCATGGGCACCTGGTGGAACCCTTGCCGAACTGCTGCCGAAATTCAAACTCAAGTTAAGATTTAGCGATCAAAGGTATGATCCTACACCCTATGTTATATTATAAATGTATGTTATATGATTTAAATTCTAATAAGATGATCCTTGGTTTAGGATTTGATTTTATGATTTCATACTAATTGCTTTAAAATTCATGCTTCCGCCCTGATCATCAATTTGGGGTCGGAGAGATCCAAGGTGATCAACTCCAAGCACATCGTTATTATACAATTTCTTTGCAAGGAGGTAAACAATCCAAGCTTTATCCGGTAGATGGCCTTGATGTTCGAGATGATTTAATTGAAGAGTGGGGGGAGCCTATTGATGATCTCATCGTGACCTCCTTGAATGATGGAAATGAAGACCATATAGTTCAAATTGGTTCAATTTAGTTGAAGAAGTTAAAGGATAGCTTGTTAACTTTTTATGAAGGAATGCAGATATTTTTGCTTGTGCTCCCGCAAATATGCCAGGGATAGATGCCGAGGTGATGGAGCACCATCTGAATGTGGACCATGCACACCGACCTATAAAGTAGAAGAAATGAAGCTTTGCACCAGAGCATCAAAAGGCAATCATGGATGAGGTAGACAAACTTCTTAAAGCCAAATTCATCCGAAAGGTATCTTATCCAGACTAGTTGCCAATGTGGTCCTTGTTAAAAAAGCAAATGGCAAGTGGTAGATATGCATAGATTTTACTAGCTTGAATAAGGCCTACCCAAAGGATTGCTATCCTCAATCCTGAATTGATTAATTGATGGATGCGACTTCGGGCCATGAGCTCCTCACCTTCATGGATGCCTTCTCTAGTTATAACTAAATTCAGATAGCACCTAAAGATGAGGAGAAAACTCTCTATTACTAACCGTGGTCTTTACTATTACAAGATCATGTCATTTGTACTTAAAAATATAGGTGCAATCTATCAACACCTGGTAAACAAAATCTTTAAGAAGTAGATCGGCCACAACATGAAAGTTTATGTGGATGATATGCTTGTTAAAAGTCGATCTTCAAGGAATCACATCGTCAACTTGGAGGAGACATTCAACACCCTCTAAAGGTACAAAATAAAGTTGAACCTAATAAAATATGATTTTGGAGTGATCTTAGAAATTTTTTTAGGATTCATGGTGTCAAGATGTGACAAAGAGGCAAATCTAGAGAAGATCCGAGCTATTCAAGCGATGGCCATTTCCAAGATAATAAAAGAAGTTCAGTGTCTAATGGGGAAGATCGCGGCTTTAAATCATTTTGTTTCAAGGTTGGCAGAACATTGTATGCCTTTCTTCCAAGTGCTCAGGCAACCTAAGAATTTTCAATGGACTTTGGAATGTCAACAAGCCTTTGAAGAACTAAAAAGCTACCTTAACTTGCCTCCCCTTCTTGGCAAACCTAAATCTGATGAAGAGTTATTTTTGTATTCGCCGATGTCACCTATGGCCATTGGAGCTGTCCTAATTAGATAGGAGAATAAAGTTCAAAAGTCGATCTACTATATAAGTTGGGTTCTGAAAGATGCTAAAATAAGATATATTAAATTAGAAAAACTAACTTATACTTTGTTGATCATAGCAAGAAAGCTCTGACACCTCTAGAAGAATTGCAAAATGGGCAATCAAGCTTATAGAATTTGATATAAAGTTTCAACCTCGTCCCTCAATTAAAGCTCAAATACTAGCCAATTTTATAGTAGAATGCACTATCCTGGATCTAGCCAAGCCTGAACAATAGGAAGCTAGTACTTTCAATCTTCAACTAAGCTCCTTTAAAGAGAAAGTAGACTTCCCTGAAGATTTTTGGGCTTTATATGTTGATGGCTCATCCAATAGGTGCAGGCTTGATTCTTATCAATCCTGAAGGGATTGTTACCGAATACGCACTGCACTTTAAATTCTCCACAACAAATAATGGAGTAGAATGTGAAGCTCTAATTACAAGATTGAAAATAGCCAAAAGGTTGGGGATTGATCATTTAAAAATCTACAATGATTCATAATTGGTGGTAGGACATATCAATGATAGCTATGAAGCTCGGAAGGGAAGCATGAAAAAATATTTGGATAAGGTGAAGAGCCTAACCTTGGTCTTTAATAGTTTCAACATTCAGCAAATTTCAAGAGCAAAAATTTTAGAGCCAATCTTCTATCCAAATTAGCTACTCTAGCTCCGAATGACTTGCCAAAAGAAGTTTTCTTCGAAGTTCTTCAACAGCCAAGTTCAAAAGAACCTCAGACAATAATGCAAGTGGACCATGAGCCCATTTGGATGATCCACTAGTCTTCTATCTCAAAGATGGCATCCTTTTCAGAGATTCCAAAGAAGCTTGGAAGTTGAAAAAACAAGCTTCTCACTATATTTTATATGAAAGCAAACTATATAAGAGATCTTATTCCTTGCCACTCCTTAAATATCTTTGACCATCTGAAGCTGATTATGCATTAAGAAAGGTTCATGAAGGAGTATGTAGGAATCATCTTGGAGCAACATTGTTATCTTATAAGTTATTTCGATAAGGGTACTACTAGCCAACCATGTAGCAGGATGTAGTTGATTATGTAAGAAAGTATGATGGATGTCAAAGAAATGCCAATATTCAATGGCAGCCAGCTTCTCTACTCACATTCTTAAGTGCCCTTTGGCCATTCACACAATGGGGAATAGATATTCTCGGATCATTTTTCATAGCGTTCAGACAGCAAATTTTTTTTTTAGTGGTAGTGGACTACTTCATAAAGTGGATTCAAGCCAAACCTCTAGTAAAGATTACTGAAGCTAAAGTACAAGATTTTATTTTGAAGTCTATTATGTAGATTTGGTCTACCTTGGATATTGATTACTAACAATGGACGCCAATTTGTAGGAGCAAAATTTGCTAAATTCTATGAAGATTTAAATATTTCTCATCATTTCACATCCATAGCCCATCCCCAAGCAAATGGTGAAGCTGAAGTGACTAACCAAATATTGTTGCAAGGAATAAATGCAAGACTTAAATGGGCAAGAGGAACATAGGTGGACAAACTTTATCATGTTCTCTAGACTTTTAAAATCATCCAAAGGTTGCCTATTGGAGAAACTCCATTTGCTTTGGCATTTGGAACTGAAGTTGTTATTCCAGTTAAACTTGGAGTTCCTTCAGCACAAGTGGAAGGCTTCAATGAGAAGAATAACTTACAAGATCTCAGAGCAAATCTTGATTTATTAGTGAAAAAATGGAAGAAAGTTCAAGTTTGGATGAAAGCTTATAGGCAGAGGGTAGCTCGGTATTATAATTCTAAAGTCAAGAGTAAGATGTTCAAGGTTAGAGACTTGGTGCTACATCGAGCAAAGGTTTCTCAATCACAAAATTAAGGCAAGCTTACTCCAACTTGGAAAGGTTCTTATAAAGTTGAGGAAATCATTCAACCAAGGACTTACCGCATAAAGGAGCTATGCTACCTTGATCTTGAAATTTGAAAAATCTACGAGTGTACTATCAATAGCTACATTTCAATAATTTTTTTACTTTAACATTCATGTCTTTTGTACAAATTAAATTATGACAGAAAATGATCAAGCCGAACTTCATTTTTAAATAAAGTTGAAGGCCTCCGATTCTTAAATAGGAGGTTAGCCTCATCTTAATGAGGGTGAAGGCCTCCAGTTCTTAAATAGAAGGTTAACCTCATCTTAATGAGGGTGGAGATCCTTATGAGATATTTGAAGGCTTTCAATTCTTAAACAGAAGGTTAACCTCATTTTAACAAGGGAGAAGACCTCCAGTTCTTAAGCATAAGGTTAACCTCATCTTAACAAGGATGATGATCCTTACAAGGGATATAAAAGTCTTCAATTCTTAAACAGAAGATAAACCTCGTCTTAACAAGGATGAAGATCCTTATGAGGGATTTGAAGGTCTTTGATTCTTAAACAGGAGGTTAACCTCATTTTAATGAGGGTGAAGATCCTTATGAGGGATATAAAGGCCTCTGATTCTTAAATAGGAGGTTAATCTTATCTTAACAAGGATGAAGATCCTTATGAGAGATTTAAAAGCCTTCGGTACTTAAATAGGAGGTTAACCTTATCTTAACGAGAATGAAGATCCTTACAAGGGATATGAAGGCCTCCAATTCTTAAACAGGGGGTTAACCATATCTTAACAATGGTGAAGGCCTCCAATTTTTAAATAGAAGGTTAACCTCATCTTAACGAGAGTGAAGATTCTTATAAGGAATATGAAGGCCTCCAATTCTTAAATAGGAGATTAACCTTATCTTAATGAGGAAAATAATAGGTTACCTCATCTTAACAAGGGTGAAGACCCTTCCGAAGGATTTGAAGACCTTCAGCTCTTAAATATGAGGTTAACCTCGTCTTAATGAGGGTGAAGGCCTTTGATTCTTAAACAGGAGTTTAACCTTATCTTAACGAGGGTGAAGATCCTTACAAAGGATATGAAGGCCTTTGGTTCTTAAACAAGAGATTAACCTTATCTTAACAAGGATGAAGATCCTTATGAGGGATATAAAAACCTTTAGTTCTTAAATAGGAGGTTAACCTCATCTTAACGAGAGTGAAGGCTTTCGATTCTTAAATAGAAGGTTAACCTCATCTTAACGAGGGTGAAGATCCTTACGAGAGATATGAAGGCCTCTGATTCTTAAATAGGAGGTTAAACTCATTCTCAAATAAAGTTGAAAGATCCTTGTTCATAAACAAGATGGACAAATGCAAGATCAGATGAAGGTTGTCATCTCAGAATCAAGTCAACCATAAATACAAGGTGATGGCAAGGAATTCAACAAGTACGAATTATGACATGACAAAAGGAGACCATAAGTTGAAAAGAAGATTGTTCTATTAGGTAAAGTTTATTACAAAGATTGCTAAGACCGATTATAAAAGAAAAAAGAAAGAAAATAAAGTTCTATTTGGACTTCGAATAAGAAAATAAAATTTTATTCAGACTTTAGATTACCAGCCATAGCTAATACCAAGAAGTATTTCATAACACTTATTTGATCTTTGAGTTCCTTCCTTGCTGCTAAACATTCATCAAGCACTTTTCAAGCTCTTCTGGCATCTTCTGCTTCTCTCAATCTTTTTTGAAGTATAGCAGACTCAACCTCAACATCTTTGATAGCATTTTCTTGATATGTCATCTGTATCTTTAGCTGAAGAAGCTCAAATTTGTTCTTGTTATAAACCTTTGTAAGGTTCGTGAGACTAGTTTTGGTCAAAGCAAGTTTGCTTGAATCCCCACTTGGATCGGCTCGAGCATTATCGGTAAGTTCCTTTCTAAGCCAAGCTATCTCATCATTGGCCATCCAAAGTTGGCATTGGGGATCCATAATTCTCTTACTCCAATATAGCCTATGGTTATCATATGCTTCTTCCATCGTGCACAACTGATTCTGCAAGTCAAAAAATCTCTTAGACCAATCCCAGCCATATTCCTCTTGATTTTGGGGCCAAAGTGAGACTTTCTCCAAATGTTGGATCTTCTCCATAACATTTCTGAGTTTGACTTTGAGGGAACAAATCTTGGTAGTTAAGGACCAAGACTTTTGACTAGCAAGCTTTGATGTTCATTGAAGTTCTTTAGATGGGTGATATTTCTTTGAAGTGTAATCTTTGAAAGCTTGCTTCGAAGCTCGATGCAGGTGGTTAATTTCAATAGAAGCTATTGTATAATTATTCTTCGATTGTCGAAGCTCCTTCTCAACTTTTTTCAACTTCTTATTAGCTAGACAAAACTCTTTCTGTAAGGTTTTTATTTGGTCTTTCAAGGGAATGGCTTGCAGCAAGGGAGTAGCTTCGGCCCATGTTTGAGCTCGGTGGCAATATTTACAAACCATATTCTATTTCACAAACACATCATGACACATAAGATAAGGTATGAGAAATTTTAATTTCATTACTCAAAGAGGTTCTAAGTACATGTGAAAAGAAAAGGAAATATACAATCAAAGGTCTCCAACCTCTAGCTGGGGAACAATAGAAGAGCTCGGTCCAGCCTCTGCAAATGTTGGCACCTCAGTGAGCTCGGGGATGTTGACAGCAAGTCCAGTGATAGGAAGATCGGCTCCAGTTATGGGGAGGTCAGGTTTGTCAATCGAAAGGTCCTCTGGTTCATCCTCTAAGAAGCTGAGGTTTAGTTTGGGATATTTCTCAATAACCCTTTGCGGTAGATGTCAAAACTAGAGCTAAAGGCTTCCTTGATGAATTGAATTTTGATGTCTTCAAGTTCTTTGGAAGTCTTGAATTCTGACATGGTCTATTACTTGGCTTCGATCACCCTCTTTTCTCCTTCTTTTTTAACTTCAAAAATCTCGACCTCAGCTTTCTTCCTTTTTTCTATCTCCGAGAATAGATCGATCTCCAGAGTATTCTTAACTTTAGTCAAAGTTTACTCCGCATCTTTAAGTGCCTCCCTAAGATGCTCAACCTTGGCAAAGTTCCTTTCTGCCTCTTTGAGCACCTCCTTTTTAGATGCTCAACTTCAGTTTTGCACTCTAAGCCTCTACCTTGGTGACTTCGGCTTCTTTCAAAGCTTTTGAAGCCTCGGCCCTGTAAATGTTAACTGACTCAACATTGGCAAACAAGTGATAATCCAATTGTAAACAGAAAGTTAATTGTGCCACTACAAAGTATATATGATTGAATTTAGAGAATGACAAGGTGGCTACTTCGAGAAAAGCTACAAATGAATCTTTTTTCCAATCATGAACATTTGTTTGGAGGATCTTCTCAATCATATTTGGCAGTATGCACCCATCAACTAGAGATTGGATACTATCCAACTATCGAGTGAAGCCTACTCCCAATTTATATTGTTGTCGCTTGATTCTCCAGAGTCTTTCTGTGGCCGAACATTCTTGGCCACGACCTTCTTCTTTTTCCCTACCTCCGTTTTCTTCTCAGTAGGAGGTGGTGGGACAGTGGCCTCAACAAGTGAGCTCAGGGCTAGATGGGTTACTTCAACCTCTAGAACAAAAGTTACAAAAACTAGAATGGCCAAGCTTGACTCGGCAATCTTGACCCATTTTGATGTTTCTCCTAGGTCGGTGTCCCTTCTTTTTTGAGCTCGATGCTCCTTCTGTAGTCGCTTGAGCTCGTCTGGAGTCATCTTTGTGAAAATGAATGAGTCGAGGTTAGATAAAGATGAGAAGATAAAAGAAATATAAGTTAGTACCTTTTGGGTTAATGAGGCTTAAACTAGAGTTGAAAAGGATCTGGTCGGATATTACTTAAGTTAGTGCATGAACTTTGTAGTCCTTTAGAATCTTGATGGAGTCAAGATCTCCTCTTTCTAACCCCGGCACTCAGTGGATGGACTCCCTCAATTGACCCTATATAGAAGTCTCCATTTGATCAAAAGGTTAGATATAAAGAAGAATCTATCCTTCCACCTATGAATGTAGAAAGGAGCCTCCTTTATCAACCCTTTCTTGATGAACTGGAAAGATATGTACCATCAGTCCTTAGTGGTAGGATGATGTTTGAGAGTGAAAAATATTCAGAATAGAGAAATAGTAGGCTGAACCTTGGCTAAAAAATAAAGTACTAAAAATCCTACAATGAAGCAAAAGAAGTTTGGAATGACAAAAGAAAAGGACATATGAAAAAAGTGAAAGAGTTCAACAACAAAAGAAGGAACTGGTAACCTAAGTCCAGCTCGTAAAGCCTCTATATACAAACTAAACCAACCTGGAGGGGGGGGCATGGATTTGGCCGTTCAATCCGAGTAACTGAAGTTCATATTCAGAAGAAACTTCATATTAAATTCGGATGAAAGAAAGATCGTCAGCAAAAAGGGTAGAAGCGATGGTCCCAAGAATAAAGGTCGGACTAGTTTCATCTCTCAGGCTAGAATCAACCTCGGTTCTAGGATTCAAATGTTTCATTTTGAATGAGCTTTTGGAAGGAGAAGACCAGGAATACTCAAAATCTTGGGAGGACATTTTGGATCAAAAGAAATGAGGTAAAACTGACCGAAAATCAAGAATAATTTAGGAGAAAAATCCTTCAAAAATCAAAGAAAAAATAGATGAATCCCAAAAGACTCCTAAAAATAGAAAGAAGGTATGGAAACTAAAAGAAAAAGTTCAAATACTAACCTAAAGGATGTAGAGAGCTTGGTGATGCAGTCGAAATGGCAAAAAATAGGTAGAAGATGGGCAGAAGAAGGTCAAGAAATGCATAAATGGTAGAACAGTCAGACTCAGGGAAGATGATAGCAGGAGAAAAATCAGAGAAGAAGTAGACCAAAATGGGAAAGAGAGAGATGAAGGAATCTTAAATAGCCGATAGTGCTCTGAGCTTTTATGATTGCAAATCACCCATGCTCAATCCCGACCTTCCACGTGTCCTGCCAATTACTACGATTGCATATGTCAGATGAAATAATTATTGTGCTGTGCAATCGAGCTCTACATCAAGAGAAATTTTAAAATTCAAGGTCATCTTGGATCATTCTGTAATAAAGAAGCTTCCACATCGATTCAAGTAATCCAAAATATGTCACATGCCAAAGATGGAAAAGTTGAATGGGACTTTGGTGATCGTAAATGATAGTACTTCCTTCGTCCAAGCTTCGAACTTGGGAGTAGAAGGACAAGTGTTGGGAGTAAAATAGCTCCCACCAAAGTCTGGTAAGTTCCGACCTTAATGACCCACTAAAAGTTCCATCTGGGCTAAAGATGTAGTCAAGTCCGAGGTTCAACTAAACAAGTCTCCAAATCTAGTTAAGCATCAGAAGGTCGGCCCCTTAAATTTGACTAACTCCAAACTTCAACCGAGGGAAGCTCGCTACAGAAATGACTGTAGCTCCCAGTCAATATCCTATCTTGTATGACAACCAAGCATTCTCACTTTGACCTTCAGCTTAGATATGACAACCACATTATCACAATAGCAGATCTTGCCTAGACTACATCTTGAATTTCAGCCAAACGAACTTGAGCCAGTAAAGGGGACTCATTATCTACTTGATTCTAATCTTCAGTCTGGGATAAGTAACGGCCACTTCACAAACATAAAACTTCAGTAACATCCAACCTTGACCACTGACCAACCTTGGATATTGGCTGAACTTTATTAAAAAGGCTAAGACAACTTCATCACACTTTTAGTTAAGGAACCTCGTATCTTTTAGCTCCCAAATTTGGTCAACCTTGACATCTCAACTATGGATCCAATTCATGTAGTTGGTCTTTCAATTATTTCCTTTTGATCTTGATTTTTATGATTCAACTCCAAACACCAACCTCCATTATAGGCCGACCTTAAGGATGGCTGAGCTTCTAAAAGCAATTGAAATAGTCTTACTGTAGTCCAACTCTGGAATATGATCTACAAACTCATCATTCCTAGTTTAAAGACTAATATTCAAGTTCAATTCATCCGATCCTAAGCTTCGACGGTATAATCTCAAGTCAAGTGACTCATGATCAAGCTCAAAAATATCTGACCTTTTGTCCAAACTTTAATAAATAGTATCCAACCACCAGCAAGTCATGATAAATAATAGCTCACTCTCCATAACAAACTCTGAGTGGCCCAAACAGCCTACTGATATTCGATTATAGCTGTCATCATTAATCTATTACAGGCTCTATCTATAAATAAGACCCTTCAAATATGTTTTCTTCTCTAAGCACTCTCTTCATTCTCAATCTCTTGAGTACTCCATTCTTGTTGGGCAAAATATTAACTTGACTGTCGGAGGGTCCATGCGGGAGCCACCTACCTCTAGCCAGGATTATCTTGCAGGTTCCACTATTAGGATCTATAGCTCCACCTCCAGCAATCTCCGATGATCGTTCATTTTCTGCACCAACAGGATCTCTTGTTCTTCTTTTCTTTAGATCTTCTTCTTTCTCTTGAGAAGAGAAAGGAAAAGAAATCAGATTAGATCTGATTTCTTGATCCTCCTATAGATCTCTTTAGTTTTTTTGAGAAGAGAATCAAAAAAGATTAAAGATTCAACAATCCAAGGAGTGATCTCTACAAGGGATCTAGTACCCTAGTGAGATTGGGATCTCCTGATTAGATCAGTCTTGTATGGATACTTATAGAGATCAGATAATTGTGCAACTTCAAAAGAACCTTGAAGACATCCACTGATCATCGGATCATGGATTCAATGAACCATAAAGATATCCACGGATAATAAAATCATGGTGAAGATCTATACGTGCAAAAGTAAAAATCAGATTTTTATTTTTGCTCATATCTTAATCTTGTACATATGATGATTTATGGCTTAATATTAAGATATGTTTTCTATGTATGCTTGATTAGATTAGATCTAATTAGAGATTTATTTTTGAAATTTACTTCTATGCATATTTAAAAAAAAATTAATATCTTTGCATGCATACCGGATCGCCATGCGATGGCATTTCCTAACACCCATGCCGAAGCTTGATTGAGGATCACCTCGATCTGCTTATTCATTTTTTAGATCTGATGATTGATGTCTGCATCTCGAGCAGTGTAGTCCTCTGAAAAAAATGGAGGAGATCGTGGATTGAATGTCGAGTCCTATCGGAAATAGGATAGGAGGTCGCCACCTCCTCCTTTCTGGGCTCCGAGGGTGGCTATGGTGAGTCTACCTTCCCTGCTTAAGGCTCTACGGGGGATCTGCAACTGTTCTCCTGGTAGCAAAGCTGGCTATTGCATAGGTATCATCGGACATGATTCCACCAGTGGTGCAGTGTTAACTGGCTGTTGCCGGTGCTGGGGCTACTAGTGCGCCACTCACCTGTTGTGCCATCATCATCACCACCTATGCAGTTGTGATTTGCTATATTGTCTGGATGGTGTTGGTCAAATTTTTGACCTACTAGAATAGTAGGTTAAACTGCTCCATGTTGACGGTTGGCGCCTACTACAGTAGTGGTTGAGAGATCTCCGATGGTGGCTGGTGATTGGGCATGTTTCCCACCTGCTAGGAGGTGTGGTGGCATGGGATCGTCGAAGAGAAGTTCTGTGCGAGCCCATTCTCTTAATCTATTGCTCCTCCTTGAAATTAGGTCAGCGGGCCCTTCATCTAGCACCAATATGTTGAAGCCAAAATCTGACAATCGGTTAAAGTGGCTGGAGTGGTGGCATGCTCCTTTGGAGAAGCAACTTGTAAAGAAGTCCAGACCGAAGTTAGCTCCAGCGGAGATCCTCTGACACTCAAGTCAGTCTCAGACAATAGAATAGGAGTGAAGAGAGAATGTTCGCATACCTTTAGGGATCCTCTTGTCGATCTTTTTACATGTGAGGGTTGACAAGCTATTAAGGAAATTCGTCTAGCCAATTAGGGCATGGTTGTGGCATGATCTTAGGCCAAGATCTACGAGATTAGGTAGTTACACCTATCTTATCTATTTTGGAGCCAACTGGAGCACTATAGGTGCTTTTGAATCTGAATTAAGGGTGCAGGCAGGATCGGCTAGTTTCTCTTAGGTATGTTTAGAAGCGGCCCGATGAATATAGATGATAAAGCCAACAATTGACTTGGGCCTGTGGTGTTGGTTAGAGTGGAAGTCAAGATGCCCGAAATATACCTATCACTGAAGTTTAGAATTGGCCTGTCCAATCGCCAATTGCTATGTAGATTGGTATTGGCTGATGATGGTTAGATCAAAGACTAGGATAAGGATCGATCGAAGTCAGAAGGATTAGACTATACACACAATACCCTATCAGTTCGGAAAAAGTTTATCTTTATCTGAATATATCTATCATCGGTGATGTTATCGTGCCAATCTCGCATCTAACGATATTACTATTCCAATCCTACATATTTCTTCATGCATCTTCCTGCCGATCCATATCTTCGACCTAAATGATGAATAAGCCCGCAACACCTAACCAGTCGGTTAATAACGTAAACTGACATCCACCAAATGACCAATTAAACAACAAACTGAAAGATTGTCATTTGGTTGCTACTCTCTTATCCAATCTTTTATGCTAATGCAACAAAAATACTATTTAGTTGAACAGATATGAGTTAAATGGTTAACTTGCACCCTTTAGCTTATCAGAACAAAAAAAATGCATTAGTAAATAATGGTAAAAGGTGAGGAGATTATCAGAATAAAAAAATGCATTAATAAATAATGGTAAAAGGTGAGGGGAGAAGGATAAAATGGGAATAAAAATGGGGGAGCTTAACCAAGTGGTTTAAGTTATTTCTTCCTCTCTGAAACATCTTTGACCAGATTAAGTGGGCAAATGAGCACTGACCGGTACCAAGAAGTGATAATGTTTGTCTGATTAATTGAATAACCGATATCCTACGGGGGTTATGCACAAATCAAATAGAGCCCTAAAGTTTGTTTAATAAGATAAGTCCACTACATATTTAGTCCGGTGAGCACTAACCATTTGCCTGTGTCAAAGAACAAACAAACGAGAAAGCATGTCAATAACTCGTAAATGCAATGCTTGTCCGTACAGCTTTTATAAATGATAAACTTCCACAGATGCACCGTTCCTCTGAATAGGCACTAAACTTACTATTAGTCGTTAACACTGCACTTAAACCAAAGTTCTATAAATTTTCATATGTATTGGGCGCCACTTAATAATGGAAAATTACTCCAAATTACCGTACTACATTAAAAGGTTCTACCGATTTGGGTTTACATGTTGGGCATAACCTTCTTCTGAAGAAGTTATTGAAGACAACATATCTTTGAAACTTCACTTGGATGTAGGTTAAAGGAGAGTAGCAACCAATAGAAACCCATTCCCTGAAGGCCTCCGAGATAAGGGTTTGCCCATGTCTAACTTAAATATAAAAGCAGCTATGTCCTGACCTGGAGGATTCTTCAAAGTCCCAACACCAAACAAAGGCAGCAAAGAATGCAGATTACACAGATATCACTAGTGAAGCCTTTTTACTATAGAAATGAATCAGAATATTTAATGCCTTATTTTAGGGATATAGATGGCATCCCTGGCAGTTTCAATAAACCAACCATATCTCTGGTACATCTGAAGTAGGTCTGTTTTTTTTTTTAACAAAAAAAGGGAAATAACCTGACACGAAGCAACAACATTGCCGGATATTACAGCGGCTTTTTTCCTTTTTCCTTTTGGAACAATACTATAAGTCCATTCGGCACATTGCTGGCATAGATCTAAACACTTCTGAGTATATCCCGCAATCAGATTTTACATCTCAACCAAACCCCAAGAAATAAAACCTACACTCAATAATGAAGAAACTAAACTCAAATCCCGAACCTTAAGCAAAACCATTTGAATTCAAATTCCCTGAATATGAATTCTTAATATCTCCTTGGTTAGCTCTGTATAATTAAGCCATATAATATACGACATACGTAAACTTCACAGTCATGCACCTGGATTACAGGATTCCTCACCTATCATAACCTTTGATGTTGAAAAAAAAATCTCCCTATGCTGCAACTCCTGCACATGTTGTCACCAACAATTAAGCATTAGCAAATTTAGAATCTTCATTATACACATGAAGAACAAAAGGAGAGAAATTGAAACTCCAATGCATCAGAGCAGGAAAAGAAATCATTTTACATTTTCACACTAACTCCGCTCCATTCTTGATAAGGACATATCTAACATGGAAAACATGCACGCAAGAATTTCAGTGTTCTGCCAACATAAATTTCCACATATTAGAATCTACAACAATGACAAAACAATATGTAAAAGAAATTATCATGCATACACTCAAGTGACAAGAAAGGAAGGCCTTGACACAAAGGTAAGTTTGCTCCTTGTGATGTGGATATCACAGGTTCGAAACATGGAACAACCTTGCCACACACAAGGGTTAGGTACAGTATGTTTGACCCTTCCCAAACTCTAGAGTGTTAGGAGTGTCATGCAAGAGACAAAACTCTTGACACCATTATTTGCTTATTCTTAAGCAAATTTTTCACTTCTATAAAGTCAGCCATTGGGCATTTCTTTGTGCATTATGTTTTACACAAGTCATCTGAGACACTATTGTGTGCATAAAAAGCAACTAACAAAATTCCATGCAAATGGCAATATAATTGAAACACGTTGCAAAATGAAAAGAGGATTACATCAAAATCAAACATACATTTGTCAATTTTTTTTAATAACAATTTCATCTTGGAAAAAGGTTCCAGGACATAAAGATTCAATTGTTCAAGTCAAATCCAGAATATCAAGCCAAATTCGAGGGGATACATCAATGCCTCTTCTGTCAAATAGAAAGCCCCACAGCCTTGGTGCACACTAGGGCTGAGGTGGATTGCAGTAACTTGCTTCTGATTAGGATCAGACCAGAAAATAAATCAGTCCAACCTGAATTGAAGTCAGTTGGATTAGACCTGGATGGAAATCTGAACCTCAAGGACCTGAAAATAATACACCATGCTTTTCATGTCCCTCAAATTTAAAAAACTGATTTGCTATTACCAATAACTTTTAGGTAGTCAATCAATCAACCTGTGTTGCTTATGACAATGGATGTTGTTGTCAATTACCCATTTCAGATAGGTATGAACTTAATTGTTAATTGTGTCAAATGTTGTCATGTTGTTTTACCACTATTTTCTTACATGATATGTTTAGCATTAAAATAATTGATTGTTTTAATGGCTGTGTTTGCATTATTCATGACCTAATTTGATCTGATCCAAAAGAAGGAAGAATTTTCGCAACTCGCTCAACTCAAATCTCTCAAAAAGATGCCAGAAGTAATGTTTAAGTCCTCTTTTCTTTCATTGATTATCAATTGATAATTCAATTAATGAATTAAAATTAATGTACGTAGCCTCTATTCATAATAATAGTAGTGACGTCCACTTTTGCATAATTCGAGCTAGATTCCACTTCTAGTTTGAATATCACTAGCTTTTCAAAAATAAACATAACTATCAGAAATAAGTATGAAAAAAATTAAAATCCTACCGGATATGACTCCTATATCAACTTTACTTTATGTCACTGTCAATTCTTCTTAGATGTGGAGATATGTCCCATCAAAATCTTTCACAAAAATAAAATTTTTAATTTCACCGGCCATATCAAAGCTCAAATGATGAAATTTTGGTCCATTTGAATCATTCTTAGGAGTTGGCTCTACATTGTAGATCTTAA
This sequence comes from Cocos nucifera, assembly GCA_006176705.1. Taxonomy (NCBI): domain Eukaryota; kingdom Viridiplantae; phylum Streptophyta; class Magnoliopsida; order Arecales; family Arecaceae; genus Cocos; species Cocos nucifera. The sequence continues at coordinate 9,392 of QRFJ01002184.1, read as the reverse complement.
AAGATTATCCGATTTGATAAAAAAAAGATCATTTTAATCGGACATCGTATGATCAAGTTGTAGCCTCCGAAAATCGATTTAGTTTTCCAATATGGCAGACTTCGCTCTTGGACCTTATCCAACCCCACTCGTAGTAGCCAAAGTGGTCCACATTAAGTCTTGTGATCATCCTAGATTAAGGCTCCCCCTGGTTAAGAAACTTAGCTCCTACTAAATCAGAACTGGAAGTGGCAAAATGTTTGCTTTCCCATCTCAAGGCCTACCACTTGGCTTTACTTGGAGATGATTTCTGACCTTGATCTTCTTTACTAAATGTTAAATCCTCATTTGTAGACGTGGAAGATAATTTTGCTACATGAGTTACCAGTGCTTGTATTGAAAGCATCGGCAATCAAGGCACAATCTCCATGAGTTGGACCATCTTTTTTTCTAATTATGTAAGATGTTTCTTCATCTTATCATCCATCGAGGTAGAACTAGCAGTCATACTTGACTTTGTCCTTCGATGTACTTCAAATATGGAAAGTCATTTTCTCGACTTCTTGTATTGCTTACATATTTAGACTGTAAACTAAAACCTCCATGGATAAAAAGAATAGAAGCTCTAATACCAACTTGATCTGATCAGGAAAAAGAAAGAGTTCTTTCAATCCGCTCAACCCAAATCTCTCAAAAAAAATTGAAAAGATGAAAAACTTGACAAAAATATGATTGAAATCCCCTTTTTTGATGATCAATTGATTGATCAATTGATAAATCAAAACTAAGAAATCTAAACTCTATTTTTAATAATTGTGGAGAGGTCCATTGTTGCACAATTCAAATCAGATGCCTCCCCTAGTTCGAATAGGACTAGTTTCCAAAATTTAACATGACTAATAAAAATAAACATGAAAAAACTAAATCTTATAGAAGGTAGATCTCAACTCCTATATCAATTTTTTCTTCTATCACTCTGCTTAATTCTTCTCAGATTAGGAGATATGTGTTAAGAAAAACGCCTCGAATTCAACCCACAAGTGAAACCACAGCCTAAGAAGAGGAGCCCACAGCAGAAGAGGCTTGCAGGTAGACTTGGCAGCAGGCCACGGCTTGACCCCTAAGCGCACCAGTAGCTGGGCACAGCCAAGCACATTGGCACAGCCCAAGCACGTGCGCATGGGGGCATGGCCTGCGAGACACCCATGCGGTGCATGGTGGTCCACCGCGCCATGTCATCTTTTCCCATGCGGTCCACAGGCGTGGACCTTTTAGCAGTTCACCTTATTTCTACGAGGTCTATAGGCCAGGCGGTGATGTGGTTTTGCGCGATCCAATGGTTGAGAAGGCGTGTAGGTAAGATCCAACAGTTAGGGGAGCGTACAGGCTTAATCAGACAATCTGGTGGTGTTGTTTGAGCTATAATTGGAATTCAATCTCTGATCCAAGCTCGATTTGAGGCCTTTAAAGGGGCCTGTGGGTAGACGGCAACATTAGAGTGGTAGCAGGTGAGTTCGGCAGAGACCTGAGATGCAACAGCAGACCAGAGGGCATCAACAGAGAGGAGCAGGGGCTTTAGGCAGACTATCAGGCAGCAGTCACTATATGGCGTCCCCTAGAGAGAGCTTTGTGAGGAGTGCTTAATGAGAGAGAGGAATTGATGTACGAGGGTTGAGGATGTGATCTCTTGTAAATTCTCTTTTCTCATAGTGAAGCTTGCATGCCCCATGGAGGCAAATCTTTGGCTGATCCACGTATTTGATTGTGTTCTCTTTTTATCTCTTATTTCTTTCTGTTGCGATATCGACATCGTCACCAACGTACCGATCCTGAACTTCGAAAATCTGTATTTCACATGAAAGATCTTCCTAAAAGGTGGTGCCAGAGCAAGTGGTATCACAATAATTGGTATCAGAACAGCTTTAGTCATAATAATTGGTATCAGAGCCAAATCATACGAGAGGTCCAAATTGCAGCGGTGTTAATTGAGATCAAAGAAGATGGAGAAGATAGGCTCAATCAAGATGAAAATCAACTGATTTAATGGGAAGAGCAATTTTCTCTTGTAGCAAGCGATGGTGAAAGATGTGCTCATCCAACAGGAGTAGATCGATGCTCTTTTGCACGAAGAGATGCCGGCTACCTTGAAGATGAAAGATTGAAAGCGGCTCCATATGCAGACAGTAAGTACGATCCACTTGTACTTGATGGATGATATGATGATGCATGTGCTTAGCGAGACTTCCGATGGTGATGTGGTCGAAGCTCAAAGAGATGCACATGGCGAAGTCACTCGCTAATGCTATCTTCATCTGAAAATAATTCTACCAGCTATAGATGAGTGAGAGATAGAGCATGCAGGAGCATCTCAGCAACTTCCAGAAGATTCTCACCGAGCTCCTCAGCATTGGTGAGAAAGTTGAGTAGAAGACCAGGCGATGGTCTTGCTTTTATCGCTTTCCCTTCTTTTGAGTCATTGGTGACTGCTCTTTTTATGAGGAAGAGCACCATCAAGATGGAAGAGGTCACTTCTGCATTTTTTCATAACGAGGTTCTCAGGCAAAAGAATCGAGCCTCGAATCCAGGTGGCGACTCAGCTATGACAGTGACTGAAGGTGGTGGTGGCAGAAGACAATGTAGTAGAGAATCATGAGATGAGCGATCCAAGTCCAAGACAAGGAATTTAAGCAAGATCAAATGCTACCAATGTGACGAGTTGGGGCATGAGTCAAAAATTGCCCACAACTCAGAGATCAGATGAAGGCTACAGTGGTAACGATCCAAGATAGCAATACAGATGAGACCGATTATTTTATGCTTATGGTCTCAGAGGAGGTATCTACTTGTTTCCAGCAGTAGATTTTAGATTCTGCATGTTCGCATCATATTTATTGCAAAAAGAAAATATTTGACTCCATGAAGAGCAATAAGGGTACTATTCGTTTGCCAGATGGATCGATCTGTGTGATCAAGAACATCAGAACCATCAGCATGAAGACATATGGAGCAGTAAAAAAATTAGATAAGATCCAATATATATCCAATTTCAGAAGAAATCTTATTTCACTGAGCAGACTGGATTCAAGTAGCTATAGATGGAGAGTTGATGATGGAATCTTGAAGATCATGCACGATAGTAGGATCGTGATGAAGGAAAGAATGTATGGAGGATATTATCTTATGGTAGGAAGCTCAACGCAAGCTGAAGCTTCCGAATCTAGTGAGAGTTCAAAGCGAGGTGGAGCTCTAGGAGCAGGTAGATCGGGCACGAGATGCGATATTCGAAAGGATGACGACGATGATGTAGGGTGAAGTTTCTTTTACCGCAGAAGGTTATCCCGAGTAGGTCTCAGATCAGGCAGAACACAACAAATGACGGAGATGAAATCGAGTAGCCTAGCTCGACTCCTATATTTGTACATCTATGAATTGACAAGTATTTGCCTTAGGGCATGAAGGCGAGATCTACAAGATCATCCTGCAAGATAGAGGACGAATGTCGAGTTAAGATAGATTATTGAGAAAAATGCCTCAAATTCGATCCATAAGTGAAACCACAGCCTAAGAAGAGGAGCCCATAGCAGAAGAGGCCTGCAGGCAGGCTTGGCAGTAGGCCACGGCCCGGCCCGCAGGCGCACCAGCAGTTGGGCGCGACCCAGGCATGCGCACGTGGGGGTGCGGCCCATGGGATGCCCACACGACACACGGCGGTCCACGCCTCCCATGGACACTTTTGTGGTTCACCTTATTTCTATGGGGTCTATAAGCCGAGCGGTGATGCGGTTTTGCGTGATCCAACGGCTGAGAAGGCATGCGGGTAAGATCCAACAGTTCAAGGTGCGTACAGGCTTGATCAGATGGTTTGAAGGTGTTGTTTGAGATCTAATTGGAGTCCAATCTTCGATCCAGGCTCGATTTGAGGCTTTTAAAGGGGCCTATGGGCAGACGGCAACATTAGGGAGGTAGTAAGTTCGGTAGGGACTTGAGATGCAACAGCAAACCAAAGAGCAGGAGTAAGGGCTTCAGGCAAACTATCAAGCAGCGGTCGCTATAGGAGGGTCTTCTAGAGAGAGAGCTTTGTGAGAGAGTGCTTCTTGTTGAGAGAGAGGGATTGATGTACGATGGTTGAGAGTGTGATCTTCTTTTATAAATTCTCTTTTCTCATAGTAAAGCTTGCATACCCTGTAGAAGCGAGCCTTTGGCTGATCCACATATTTGATTGTATCCTCTTATTTATCTCTTCTTTTTTTCTATTATGGTATCGACATTGTCACCAACATACCGATCCTGGATTTGGGAAATGTGTATTTCGCATAAGGGATCTTTCCAGAAGATGGTGCCAGAGTAAGTGGTATCATGATAATTGGTATCTGGGCAACTCTGGTCACAACAATATGCCCTATTAAAATCTTTCCCATAAAGAAAATTTTCGATTTGACTAGCCTATTTCATGGCCTAATGATGGAATTTTAGTCTATTTGAAACCTTTTTAGAGGTTGGCTCTACAAACGTAGATCTCAAAATATTATCTAGTTTGAAAAAAAAAATCATTTTGATTGGATATCATATGACCATATTATGGCCTCGAAAAATTTAGCGCGCAATTCATCTTCCAGATATGGCGAATTTCGCTACCAACCTTGCCCATCATGGTCAAAGTAGTCACATCGAGTCTAGTGATCCTCCTAAATTATAGTTCAACTTTACAAATATGATAGATCAATAAATTAAATCCTAAACTCGATTCTTTGCAACTGAACTTCTAAACTAGATGATATGAACTGGATTTGGATATTACTGAACACCAAATCAAAATGACTTGCTTGGCAGCCCTAAATGCTGGCAATGTTGTCATATCACATAATAGAAGCAAATCCTTCGAGCCTTCTAGAAGAGTACATTGCCCTCAAAACAACTTTGGCTAGATTTAGCTGAGAATGTTGAGAAAGAAATCTTGTTCCAAAACAAAGCAGCAGCAAAAAGAAGCTAGCATTTCTTTTGCAGATTAACTTGACTATAACTCCACTAGCAGGACCTTAAATTTATGCCCTTAAAAGCATATCGATTTCCACAATGTGCAAGATATGCTTCAAACAATTGTCACATGCACAAGTAAAACAAATGAACATAGACAACATTTCATTCGTAGGCTTATTTTTTTGTCATTGCTGTCATAAACATAACATCATGCAATTTAGCCCATGCATGAGAAGAACGGACACACACGCATGTAGGGCTGAAAATAGATCGAGATCCACAAGCTAATAGGCTCTTTTCATTTGGTCAGCACTCGCCTAGGAAACAAACTCAAATCTAACACATTTTGACTCATAGGCCAGCAAAGCTTGAACATTATGTGCTTGCAAGAATAAATACAGGCCATCTCAGCTTAGTGAGCAGCTCGTTCAAGCTGGCTTAGATCTCGTACAAGCCAAGCTTGAACACCTATTAACCTCTATTTGAGTGCAATTAACACTTTCATAGAGCAATCGTAGAACAAATAGTCTACTACTCAGCTCATCTTGGCTTGTTTACACCACTTACATATCCAGCAAGGCGAGAGGCAAAAGCTAGAATGCACCCTAGTCCTAAATACATGAAAGTTACTAAATGTCCCTTGAAGTTACATATAATTACTGATTTTGAGCTTTTTTCCAATCTAAAGTGCGGAGGCATCAATGTGACCTCAAAAGTAGAAAATTTATTGATGCTGCCAAAAAAAAAAAAAAATGGTTTGCATAACTGCCAGCTAGCAGTTAAACACAGAATACCTTGTAAACTGGAAATGGTTCACATGTGTTGTTTGTATTTCCTTAGGAAATACATAGAATATGCCATAGTTCTTATCCTATGGGCACAAAGGTTTATTCCAATTGTTCATTATGAGAACTTTTACAATTTTTATTATCTTGAAATTCTAAACCTTGCCTATGTAGTTACAAATTATAAAAACACAGAGACAGAAAACAATTGAAAAACTCTTTGAAGTTATATATAGCATCTCGTCCTTATCTACCTGATGGACCTAAGGTTCACTCAAGCTTAAATTTTGCACCATGTCAAGCTAGGAATGGACTTGGTCAGTTTAGATTATGAAATGTTATGCCTGGTGACACTTCATTGCCACTTGTAATATACTGTTATTTGGAATCATTATAGTTATTAACTAGTGTGGCGTTTCTTGCGCAAAATTTACATTTTGATCACCTTATGCCATGTCATCTGCAAAAAAAAAAAAAATGTAAATTGCTATATTTTGACAAGTTAAATTATAAAAATTTGAAACATAAATAATAATATTTTCAAAAATTAGTTTTCATTTGGAATACCATAATAGTTCAAGAAATATGTTGTTTTGCAGAAAACGCACTTATCCTAGTTATATGACTTAAATATTTGGTAATCATTTTTTTCGTATCAGTTGACCAGTTGAATGTACATGGTTGCAAGTAGTCCTAACACAATTAGACAATACTAAAGGATAAATGTGGCATTGGATAGATGAGTATCCTTTAATTATCTTTGGCCATTGTCACCATATTGCTAGATCTCCTATCTTGCTGAATTAAGCAAACTCTTTTTATTTTGAATCTATATTCATCAGTCTGTAATTTCTATCATGTCCAAATTGCATTGTGGCTTACCAGCACATAGCCATGTATCTAGTCAGGGATTGATGAAAGGTGAAAATGTTCTGAGATTACCTGCTCATGTGCATCACATGCCAGAGGTGGACCGATAGAGACTTCAAACTAGGGTCAATGGAAGTCGTGACAATGGATATGAAGCCATTTCTATGGCAAAATCATGGATTGTTAGATCAATGGATGACATAGAACTATACCCAGCATCGTTGTTTATGTTGATGTGTATATTTTGCACAAACACCCATTTTGATTCACCGTACTGCCTTAAGCTCTAGGAGAGGAAAGCAAGAGCTTAAGCTCTTATTCCCACAACCTTGCCAACCACTTTAAAAGATCCACAGATATCCAAAGATCAAAAGTAGGATTCTTTGTTATATAAAGAGGGAAATAATGCATCTTACAACAATTTGGATTAAGTTATAGAATTTCTTACCTCTATTTGGCTGTCGACTGGTAACATTATAGCCACCCATATAACCTATAGAGTCCTTGCCTGTGATATCTGAAGCGGCAATGTCAAGCCCATAACCAAATGGGCCAGCACCATCAAATTCAGAGGATGTTGATCTCCAAGTTGGGTCACCATAAACTGAACTACCACCATATGGCTCTGTGTAGTTTCCTTCATATCCACTAGTTATTGCAGCAAGGGAAGTGTTACCAGCTCCAGTTCCACCACTCCTTCCAAAACTGTTTGCCAAACTAAAGCTATTCTCACCATTTTCATAACCCAAAGTCCTACTATTATAGCCAGATCCAACCCCCACAACTTGAGATGATATAGGCAAAGAAGATCCACCCCAGTTCAGGCTACTACTGCCAATGCCACTAAGACTCCCACTTCCTGAGGTCATGTAGGCATTAGAACTTGCAGAGTTTGTAGTGTAGTTAAGGCCACCATTACCCCATACATTACAAGCCATTGAGCTAAAAGCTGACCCAGAATGATCACTACCTCCACTGAACCCAGTAGCACTGTTGTATCTACTTGAAATCCCGCTATAATAAGTGTTCAAACCTCGACCATATCCAAGGTTGTTGCTGAATCTAGAACTTCCTCCATAACTTGCACCCCAACCAGGCTCAAAATTCATCCCCATTCCAAAACCTGGACTAAAAGAAGGGAAGCCATTCTTTGCACTTGCTGGTGGTCCTAATCTACCATCTATTCTCATTCCATAGCCACCTATTGAACTGGTATTGTAACCCTGAGCATACCCATTAAGAAAGCTGCTGACCCTATTCAGGCCATAGTTATATCCGCCAATTGGTGAGCGCATGTTGGGCCCAGGGGACAATTCTTTAGGAACAGCTCTCTTGACCTCAACCATCTTACCATTCAGCTCATGAAACGTATTAAGCAATACCTTATCCACAGCATCCTCTGAGTCATAAGTGATGAATCCAAATCCCCTTGGCCTCTGAGTGTTGTGATCATACATCACGACAACATCAATGATATTCCCAAACTGATCAAAGTACTTTTTGAAGTCACTCTCTGTTATAGTTGATGGCAGACCTCCCACAAATATCTTCTTGGTGCGTCCAGGACCAGAAGAACCATGAATACTAGTGTTGCTTCTATTAAGGATGTGCTGATCATCCCTGGGAACAGCTTTTTTTGCCTCCACCTGAGGATTATTGATTGACCCAATAATAGTTATAACATAGACATATTTGTTTCTTGACCATTCTCTTAATTCAAGATATTCCAAATCCATAACCATAATTCACTACCAGCATTGCTTCAAACAAAATGAATCAACAACAATTAATATGGATCAAGAAAAGAAAATTGGAAGTTACCATCCGGCCATCAATCATGTGCTTCTCCATGATGACTCTCTCAGCCACAGCTGGGTCTGCAAACACCACAAACCCGAAACCACGGGCACGGCCAGTGGTTCGGTCCTTCATGATCACAGCCTCAACCACTTCCCCATAAGTCTTGAAGTACTCCCGGAGGTGGTCTTCATTTGTATCCCAAGAGATCCCACCGATGAAGAGTTTGCCAAGATCTGACTCCATTCTCTCTTCTGCAATTCGCACAACACAATCCATCATCATCATCCCATATACCCAAAAACCCAATTCAGAAAGCATCAACTTTACCCGCTAATCAAAAGGATTCAAAACAGACAATTCAATGTACATCCAATCGTTCTCTAACAGATCCGGGCTAAAACATTTAACTTGAAGGGGAGGGGAAAAGGATTTTAACACAAAATTATATCTGCATATACACAGTTTTTGATTAAATTTGGCGAATTATTGAGTGAGAATCAAAAATATCAGATGATCCACAAGACAGATCCAGTAATAAATATTTGAGCTAAACAATCCAAAATAGAAGAAAGAACAAATCCGGCAATAAACGCAAGATAGGCAATGAATTCTTCTGATTTCGATCGAGGAGACCTCATATCCTTGAGGATCCCATTCGAATCGAATCGAAGACTCCCAAGTCTCGATCGGATAAACAAAAGATCAGTGGCGCAGCAAGGAGGCGAGGAATCGAGGAAGGGCTCACCGATCCGAGGCGAACTGGCATAAGCGAAACCGGGACGACTTCGATCGGCCTCTGTTCCTAAGATCTGGCGGTCTTCGCCATGAGAAGAACAGCAGCGGGCGTCATCCCTGCGCTCTCCTCACCACCCCTCTTTGCCTTTATTTATACACACATACAAACACGCGCACATATATAATATAAGTTTATTTATATGTTATATAAATAAATTTCTTCCTCCCTTTTCCGACTGCTCTACA
>QRFJ01002183.1:358277-383731 GCA_006176705.1 Cocos nucifera | reverse complement strand
GAGATATTGTTACCATATTATATCTCTTTAACATAGATCTGACATGGTCCTTAAAGAAGGTGATCACATAGCTTCTTGTGCTAAGCATGAAATAGAAATCAAATTCGCTGTAGCTGCAGGCACATAATAACGTCTTTCAAACTAGTCTAAACTAGATGGTAATACGAAGAGGGTATGTTCCCATGGTACTGCAGCAACTCTTGCTCCATTACCGACGCGTAGGATCATGTCTCCATCCCTCAATCTCCTGCTATCCTCAAGACCCTGCATGGAAGTGCACAGATGACATAAATCAGAGTCAAGCACACATGGATGCAGAAGAATCGTAAGGTTAGACTAATAATGAGCATACTCAGAAGGATTTCCTTTTGTTCTTCAGGGTGGCAGGTAAGTAAGGCAGTTCCGCTTTCAATGGCCGTCACTGTTGCAATGGAAATACTTTCCTTTGCCAGCGACTTTCATCTTTGGCTCTGCCTTCTTGTTCTTTGCTTCTTCCATCTTCTACTTTTTTGCAGACTTCTTTTTCTTTCCATAAGACTTTCTTTTAGAAGAAGTCCATTCCATAGCAAGAACTGAGCCTTTAGAACCTTTCATAGAAAGCTCAGCGATAACCAGCATATTCATTAATTCGGCCAAGGAATTTTGAAGTTTATGCATGTGGTAATTCATGATGAATTGCCCATATCCATCAGTCAAGGATTGTAGAATAATATCATTCTACAGGTCCAAGTCTAACTTCACACCGAGCTTCTCAAGCTCTTCCATGTTCTTGATCATTGTCAGATAGTGATCTTGGACTGACTGCCCATCACGTATCTTAGCCTTAAAAAGTTGTTTCGTGACTTGATACTTGGCTGCACGACTCTATCCACCAAACATCTTCTGTAGGTGAGCCAACATTTGGTGAGCAGTCCCGATATCCTCATGTTGGCGCTGGAGCTCATCAGACATCGAGCCTAAATATAATATCTGCCTTTATTATCTTGTTATCATTTTCCAGTGACGCTCTCTTTCAATAGATGGACGGGCTGGTAAGGTGGGAGTTCTGGTCTAGTACATGGGTTAACTTCTCGGAATCCAAAACTATTTTGTAGTTCCTGAGTCAATCTTTATAATTGGGTCCAGTCAGTTTATGTGTGTCCAAGATACGTGCCAGTGGATTGGACGCAAATATTTTCCTATAGAGAGTCAAAGATTCTAGTTAGATATTGTTAATTGATTGACAATTTTGTTTAAAAATTTTATTTTTAATAAATTAGTCCCACTATTTTTTGGATCCCTACACTCCTCTATAGAGATGCAAAAATATCCACAGATTAATGATTTCTAGTGGGTGGTGCGGTCTCACCAACTGACTCATCACCTCACCTAACAGTTATTGATGATGGGTTAGCCAATGAGTGAACAACTCTTGTTCAATGATTCTCTAATCATGGTGCACCCAAACTTGGTCTCTAATTCATGAATCTCACCATATTCAAAATATTGATCCACTCCTTAGTTAAGTCAGACCCACCATTTGTATAGACTGGGTTCCTAATTGAGTCTCTCACCGTATCCAGAATATTGAGTCCAACTCATCCTCCAGTCGAGAACAATCAACCTCGGGAAGGGCCCGCACGTCTACAATGGTGGAGAACCTTAGACTTAATATTATTCTTAGAAAGAATTGATGTCAATTCAGGTCTCATTAAACTAGACTTGTCATAGTCATAACAATTATGACTAACCTAGTGGCATGGGTTAGCTCGGATTATTGACCACCTCAGATCAGAACTGTGTCAACAGATATGGCCAGGTAAGTGAGATCGGTGGAAGGAATATGCCATTAACTCGTACAAGAATGCATTCAGGTCGAGTAGCTTCCAATTAAAAATCAGTCGGTCGTATGTGCCAAACTTACCTTAGACACCAAATTGTTGAGCCAGAACCAATTGGGTTAGCCTACAATCCAGACTCTAACCTCTGAGCCTAATTAGGTCTTGCTTGATCGTGACTCGATCTTGACCCAGACTTAATCCTATTAGGCTGGTCAATTTAAGCATTGTTGATCCCATCTAACCAACTCTTGATTCGGTTTGATCAACCGCTTAGACCTAATTGAGCTACCCAAGCCCGAACCCAGTATTATGAATATGTCTTAGATCTGAAATTCTCAATTTTAGACCTAATTAATATTCCATAATCTTAATTCTTAATTAAGTAGGGTTCATAAACAAAATATGCACAATAAATCCTAGGGTTTCAGGATCTAGGGTTTTGCAGAAAGTAAGTTTTGGGTTTCTGATTAAGGACGAACACGCAGCACCCCTACACATCATAAGAACACCCCATCGAATGGGAAGAGAGGGCCTTTAAACCCTTCTTCATTCTTATGACCGGACGGCCAAGAGGAACGCCTTAATCAGGAACATGCAATACTACAAAATAGTTTTAGATCTATATCATATATCTCATATACAAATTAGATCTAATCATGGCATATTTTGCATACATCTCATGTATCGAATCATGCATATTTTTCAGATCTAAATTATCTCATAATAATCTAAAAAATTAGATTTAAATTGATCTAATCAAAATAAATTCTAATCTAGACAATTATGTAGAACTATTCTACAACTAGTCTAGACATGCATCAATCATATCTCATATGATATTTAAAATTAAATAATTTTTATTTGCTATTTTTTAGATGTTATTATAATAACTTATAATATCAAAAAATAGTAAATAAATAGATCTAAAATATGATTTAATCAAGATTAAATTCAAAAACATGCAAGACTATTCTATAGAACTATTCTATTTTAGAACTAGTCATGCATATTTTCTAATCTTAGATCCAAATCATTTAATTTTAATTTTTTCTGATTTCAGATCTGATCACATCTCATGTGACATCTAAAATCACTTATTTTCTAATTAAAATAAATTTAAAATTCAGATCTAAATACTTTTAGAACCTTGGCTCTGATACCAGTTGAAGGAAAATCCTGATTTTCGGTCCAGGTTCGTTCAGATCTGATCAGATCAAGAGATATATTTCAAAAATTTTTTCTCTTTGATCTAATCAGATCTTGAGATGTTTTAGATCTGATTCTTATTATTTTAATAAATAAAATAAAATAAGATAAATTAAATCAAATTTAATTTACCTGATTTGGGTAATCCTATTACCCTGTTGATGATCCTGTTGCAGCGGAAGGTTCTGGATCTAGCCACGCAAGCGCCTGGCCTCTACCGGTATCCACTCAGGCTGGATCTGGAGATCCTCTTCTTCTCTATCACATCTCCAAAAATTAGATCTGGATCTGATCTGGAGGATCTTCAAAACTCCTTTTGAAGATCAGCAGTCGTCCTTTGCAGCAGCGCAGCCTTCTTAGCTTTTGATCGCCTTTCTTTGATCTGGAATCGCACCAACCAAGGTCCAAAACTCCTTTTGGACGTGGAGAGGAGAGGGAGAAGGTGGTTTGGCATGGAGGAAGAGGGGAGAGGCAGCCTTGGGGTGTGGGAATTGTGATTCTTTCAATCATTCAATAATCTGAGTTGGGCGCAGGGTCTTATTTATAGACTAAGCTGTGATCCAACTCCTCTTCTTCCCAACCAATCACAACCCTTTGTGAAATCAGATCTAAATCTGATTGGTGGGAATAGAGTCCCCTGGATTCCTCCTTAGAGGGTGCCTAAGACCAGTCAAAGTTGGTTCTTAGAGAACTCTAATTGGAATCCAAAAAGGAGATGGAGTCCTTGTCCAACAAGGACTCCTAGGCGCCTCCAACTTGGGCACACGCCTAGGGTGGCGTGCGCCCTCCTCCTTGCCAGGTTCTGGCAGGGGGACAGGCCCCCACCAGCTCTCCAATAGGTGCATGACATGTGGTCAAAAGTCAAAGTGTCAATGGTCAACATTTGACCAGTCAAAGGTAGACTTTTGACCAAAGTCAAAGAACAAGAAATGGCAGGTGACCAAAAATGGCAGGTAATGTCTTACAAAATAAGACAACCTTTTCTGACTTGGACAACCTCCAGTCAGACCATATGAAGGCCTCTGATTGAGCACAAACTCCTTTGGCTCAGTCAGGACAACTTATTTATGATAGTAAAAGAAGAACGTTAGGTTCAATCGAGTGCTAGCACGATTTTCCTTGAACCTAATTGAATCTCATTCAGATCAATTGAACTAGATCAGTTCAATTGATGATCACCAGATTCAAACCCTTGTTTGTGTGACCCAGTTAGGTTCAGTTCTGTATGGTAATGGGATATGTCATGATCTCTATCATCGACATCATCGAAACTCCTTTCGATGGATCAGAACTCTTCTGATTCGAACAGCTAGAATGATCGATCATCTAAATCATTCTAATTGCTCCCAAAATCCACCAGTGACACCTAGCAGTATATGGTGGCAACCCATCAGAGCTGAATGCGAACCTCTTGGTGCAGCTACCTGTGTGATTAAGTTCTTCTATCTTGAGCCCCGATCAGATTAGGGTTAAGGTGAACTCGTCAAACCCTAGTCTCTGTCATATGATGTAATCATTCGATTCGAGTCCAATGTGAAAATCTAAATAGAAACTCTTTCTATTATTTCACTCTGCCATGGCCATGGACTTCTGGACTTGATTCTCATGATCATCATAGGGCTGCTCCTCTACCACCGAGGTAGATAGATTCCATCTTGATGCAATCCAGTTCCTACAATGAACATGCTATAGCCAACATACACCTCAGGGTTCCATATGGCTAGGAGACCGAGTAATGGTGTAGTCAAACTATAACACCCTCAAGGTGAACTGCCGATGCACCTCAGGTCAAAGAACCAGACACACTACTGCAGCATCGAGTCAGTCATTGACGAGAAGGTAGACTCCCTAATGACTACTCGAGGTGGTCACGCTCAGTGCCCTCGTTCTCTAACGAGTACCTGTACTCTCGCTCCGGTGTCTCCACACCGTAGACTCAAGACTCATCTACTAAAGAGAAGCGATTGTACACCAACCTTCCAGATCAATCACCATCCTCGTGATGATCCTATGGTCGGGAGCATTTTATGAGTTAATAATGATTATTCATGTCTTAAATTTTCAACTCTTGAAAATATGAATTATCATTACCATTAACTCAAAGGATGTATCACAGACACTAAATACACATATGTGATAGAAAATAACCCATTTTATTGATTATTAGTCAAAATTATAATTTTGCCCCTAGAAGTGTATTACAAGTGTCAGCCAATTCTGGCTTCTAGGGCACATATATCTAACAAGATAAATAGACTTCCATATGTCAACTTTTCGATCATCTATATCGGACATGAAATCCGAGTCTGTGTATCCCTGGACTTGGAGTTCTCCATTACCAAAGACCAACATCATATCCTTAGTTCTTCTCAAGTACTTAAGGATACATTTCACAGAAGTCCAGTGTTCTTCACCTGGATTTGACTGATATCTGCTTGTGACACTCACAGCATGGGCTATATCAGGTCGTGTACATAGCATGGCATACATGAGGCTCCCTATTGCAGAAGCATAAGGGATCTTGCTCATGCATTCTATTTCCTCAGGTGTGCTAGGGCACATCTTCTTGGAAAGATGAATACCATGTCTGAAGGGTATTAATCCCCTCTTAGAGTTTTCCATACTAAACCTCTTTAGTACTTTCCTCTATGTACATCTTCTGTGAAAGTCCTAGCATCCTATTCGGTCTATCCCTATAGACCTTAATTCCTAGAATAAAGGATGCTTCACCTAGGTCTTTCATGGAGAATTCCTTGGACAACCATATTTTGACTGATGTCAACATGGGAATATCATTCCCAATAAGGAGGATGTCATCCACGTACAATACGAGGAAGACAACAGCGCTCCCACTGACCCTTTTTGAAAACACATGGTTCCTCTTCATTTTTGATGAAACCAAACTTTTTGATCACATCATTGAAACGAGTGTTCCAGCTCCGAGATGCTTGCTTAAGTCCATATATGGACCTTTGCAGCTTGCAAACCTTGTGATCAGTATCACTGGATGTGAAACCTAGCGGCTGTTCCATATAGATATCTTCCTCAAGATATCCATTTAAGAATGCCGTTTTCACGTCCATTTGCCATATTTCATAATCGAAATAGGCTGCAACAGCAAGCAATGTGCGGATGGATTTTAGCATAGCTACTGGGGAAAAGGTATCCTGATAGTCAATGCCTTCGTACGTTGACTATAACCTTTTGCCACTAGTCTAGCCTTGAATGTCTCCACATTCCCATCTGCACCAATCTTTCTCTTGAAGATCCATTTACACCCAATAGGTACTATACCTTTCTGGTGGATCTACCAAGGTCCAGACTTGGTTTGAGTGCATCGAGTCAATTTCTGACTTGCATTGCCTCTAAGCCATTTCTCGGAGTCGATATCTGATATCGCCTCGTTGTCAAAAGGTTTTGGGATCATCACCATGAGCACCATTACCTTTGAGGAACATATTTTCTCTACATCCTCTGAAATAATACCTAAGTATCTTTCAGGAGGATGAAAAACTCTTTCCGATCTACGAGGTGGAGGAGGTAGTGTTCTTATTGGCTCAACCTGATTTGGGTTCCACTTAGGTCCTTCCTTAGCTGAGACTTTCTCATCAAGACCTTCTCCTCAAGTCTAATATATCTTTCAATGCCACTATCTTGAATAAACTATTTTTCAAGAAAGATGGCATGTCGACTCACAATCACATTGTGGTCTTCTGGAAATGTAGAAATAGTATCCTAATGACTCTTTAGGATATCCTATGAATCGAGCTCCTAAAGGACCTAAACTCTAACTTGTCCGCTTGTTGTCTTTTGACATGAGCCTGGACAATCCCAAATTTTGAGATGACTCAAACTTGGTTTCCTACCATATCATATCTCATACGGTGTGAAAGGAATGGTCTTAAAGGAAACCCTATTCGATAAATATATAGCGGTCATCAGACTATCTCTCCAAAGAAACTCAAGAAGGTCCGTGAAACTTGATGCGTGCTAATTTATAGCTATGGCAAGTGCACCAGTCGATCAAGTAATAAACTGAATGAGTAGAGTATCGTCCCTAGAGGATTGGAAAATAAATACTAGAAAGCTCTTTCCTATGCTTTATTTAGAAGACCGATTTATGAGAATAAGAAATTAAAGAATAAAATAAAGAAATAATTAAAAATTTTAAGAAAATAGAGAGAGTGTAATTATAAGGATTTTTGAACTTAAGAGCAATAGGTTACTAAGGAAATCGGTTCACCAACTCAGTCAATACAATATTCAGGTTATTAATTTTATTTAATGTGACAGTGGAGTCTCCTAATTTATTCACTATCCTTTGGTCAAAGCATAGCAAAACTATCAATATTTTTTAATTATCCTTTGGTTCAGGTGTAATTTAAATAAATATTAATGCATTAAGTTTTGTGAAACCCTCTAATTAAAATACGCTGCGTCCAAAGCGCACTAAAATTTCTGCATGCATATGAATTCTAATTTGATTCATAATATAAGGTATATAATCAAGAAGCAATAACATAGATGTACTTGGTCCATAACATCTATGTTCATCAGATCAATTAGAAGATGGCCAGTAATCTAAAAGCATTAAGATCAGATTTATATACTCCTCATGAATAAAATTTAAGATTAAAAATAAATCATACTGAATATTGCATCAAAAGAGTGGCTACACCTTAGCCTTAGTAAAAGAAAATTTAGTTCATGATAACAAGTTCAAAAATAGCAAATAAAATAAAAAGCATAGAGAAATTAGACTATTTGATTGCTGAAATTGATTGTCCATTGCTCTTGGTGTGGAGAACTTGGTGAAGAAGAAGAGGCTCCTTGATCGATGTCTTGATTGTCGGAAGAAGAAAAGAAAAAATTACAAATCCTTCCTTTTCTCTCAAAAATCTCTCTTCTCTTTCTACCTCTCTCCTCTCTTTCTCTTCTTTTTCTTTTTTTTTTAATTTCTCTGACTCTCTTCCTTTTCTCTTTTTTTTCTCACTCTCTCCTTCTCTTTTTTTTTTCTCTCACTCTCTCCTTTTTTTTTCTATGGCAATAGTAGGTTTTATAGCCCAAAGATCAAATTTTTTTTTTGAAATCCTTTGAAAATTAGGTTTAAGACTCCCAAAACAACTCAAATTAGGATCTGGATGATTTTGATCATTAGATGTTGATCAAACGGTCCACAAATCACTTAAAAACTCTTTAAAATATCCCAGATCAAGTCGGAATTCATGCCAGCCATTGGATCTATTGTTGGATTGAATCTGGGCCGTCAGATCATGCACAAAGAAGGCTTTTGACCTTAGTTTAACATCGGGATGATTCTCAGCCATTGGATCTCGATCGGGAACTGCGGATGGCATTCTTCGGTGCATTCATTTCGATTGTCCGATCAAATCTCAGTGAAAGGCACCCATCGGATCAAATAAAATTCCTAAATTACCCTCTGTAGACCATGCGCGAACTTGGTGTTGCATGGACCGCCGCATTCTTCAGCCAATTGGAGCATACTTCTTCATGTAAAATTCTCGAAATGCCCTCAAGTCGGTCCACCGTGCACCACGAAAAATGCTGACATCAACGCTGTGTCAGCGGGTCGATCTGCTGGTGCGGTCGACGTCAACGCTGTGTCAGTAGATCAGTCTGCTGGTGCGGTTGAACCGAGCAGTCTGCTGAGCCAATTTTCTGAATTGGTTTGAATCGAACTAGATTTTTTTTTTTTGAAATTCAATTTTGGACTCATTTGAAGTCCGTTTTGTCTGAAATTTGTTTCATCTAAACCAGAAAAATAAGATCTTCAATTGGTGGCCTTCTTTCCTACATAAGATTAATAAAAGTATCAATTTCTAAAGAAATAGATTAATTTATTTTTTAATTTAATACTTTTATTAGTATATTTTTATCACTTATCACACCCTCCAACTTAGTCATTGCTAGTCCCTTAGCAATATTTTATTTAATACCATGTTTCAATAAGATTATCCATCATAAAGATAAAATCTAGGACTAAAGGTCAAAAAGTTTAGAAAATACTACTAATTAAGCATTGAGCTTCAGAAGCAAATTTTTCAGTCAATACAATTAAAAACTTTCTTAGAGTACATCAAAGATCTATAGCACTTGTGTTCATGATGACTAACTTTAGCATTTCAGTATTAAATTAAAAGAATAAAAGTATCCTCTCTTATCACCTATTTTGGTCAATTTTCTATACATTCTCAATTTTATACTCATGAATTAAGGTAGCTTTCACACTGCCCTTTTTTTTTTTTTGCTGTGCTGAGCATCCTGGCCTTTTCTTCACCATTTTACATGAATTTTCATACTTGACCTAGGTGCAGAGACCCAGTTACTAGGCTTTGGGCAATCCACATATACTCTATCTTTTGCACTTTATTTTTAGGTAGGTAGCTCTTTCCTTAAATTCAAGTTTCTTTGATTAGAATGTATATTAATTATCAATTTTCAGTAATAACTGAATCCTCAGTTGGCCTTATGATCAATACCTACTTTGCCTTGTTAGTATGCATGTGCAATTAGAAGTGCTAATAGTCTTTTAATGATTTAAGTAGGTTGCTAAAAGTCGACCAACTAATCTACTTTTTTAACTCATTATATTTATTAGCAAATAATTCTATCTTTTATCACTTGTCCAGTCTATCTTGCTCAAAATTTTCTTCATGACACATGGTTTTTTTTTATTATTTTATCATCATGATTATTATTATTATTATTATTATTATTATTATTATTATTATTATTATTATATATATATATTTTATCCCCTAACTTATTCTACATTGTCTTAAAGGAGAAAGAAAAATAAAGTGTGTAATAAAGGATAGGAAGGAATACATCTAATTTGGTTCAGTATGGTTCTTTGGAGCTTTGAAATTTTGCTTGAGCTCTCATTAATTTTTCTACAAAATTAAAAATACACACCAGAGTAGTAAAAGAGTAATAATAAATTATTAAAAAATAAAAGAAAAGAAAAATTGATCAAAACTAAAAAGATAAGAAACAATCTATCTAGTAGTTCTGATTTATAGTCTTCAGCTTGACTTTTTTTGAATTCTAAAGTGGATCAATCTGGTGCCAGTTCAATTGGAATACTTTCATGTTTGATCGAGCCCTCTTTCAATTGGACATTGCTAGCTTTTATAGTTTCAAACCTATTTTCTATAGAATTCTCATATACTGAATTGTCAATAATATCAATTAGAAAATAAGTTTGATTATCATCAGAATATTTAGTATTTTTAAAAACATTAAAAGTAACTTGTTCATCTTGGATTCTAAGAATTAATTTTTCTTATTGAACATCTATTAAAGCTCCTTCAGTAGCTAAAAAGGGTCTCCCTAAAATAAGGGGTACATCATAATCTTCTTTCATATCAAGAACAATAAAATCAATAGAAAAAATAAACTTGTTTACCTTTACCAAGACATCCTCCACTATACCTCTTGGATATTTGATGGATCTATCAGTTAATTGAAGAGTAATAGTGGTAGGCTTTGGTTCTCCTAGACCCAGCTTTCTAAAAATAGAAAAAGGCATGAGATTAATACTTGCTCCTAAATCACATAAAACTTTATCAAAACTACAATCACCAATAATGCAGGGGATAGTAAAACTCCCTGGATCTTTTAGCTTCTATGGTAATTTATTTTGAAGTATTGCTGAGCATTCTTCATTCAAATTTATTCTCTCATGCTCCTTCAGTTTTTTCTTATTTGTTAGGGTTTCTTTAAGAAACTTGGCATACTTGGGCATTTGAGTAATAGCATCTACAAAAGAAATATTAATATGTAAATTCTTTAATATTTTGAAAAAAATTAGAGAATTCCTTATCTGGATGCTGTATTTGTCTCTTTGAGAATGGTAGTGGCGGTACGTAGGGCTTCACATTTGGATCAGCAAATCGTATACCTGGAGACCATACATCTGCTGGTTATTTTGGTGACTGACGAATTTTACTTGATGGTTCCTTATTTGTAGTTGGCTCTTCAGTCTCTTTCTTTTGATGTGGCTTCTCCAGCTTTATACCACTTCTTAGGATGATAGCATTGACTTGCTCTCTTAGATTGGTCTCTGTGTTGCTTGGCAAGGATCCCCGAGATCTATTAGAGATTATCTTAGCCATTTGACCTATTTGCATCTCCAAGTTTCGAATTGCTGCTGCTTGGTCCTGCCTAAGTTTGGCTTCCAAATTTTTTATAGTTGCTTCTTGGTTTTGCATGATTTGACCATCAGCTCTTCCATGTTGGACTTCTTTTCAGGTACTTGGAACCCTGGGGGTGGCTGTTGTGCTGCATTTTGATTACTCCATGAGAAATTTGGGTGCTGCCTCCATCCTTGATTGTATGTGTTGGAGTAGGGATTATTTTGTTGCGGCCTAAAAAAATTACCAACATAATTAGCTGCATCAGTTATTTTAGCAAAAGGCTTACCTATCTAGCAATTGCTCGTATCGTGTCCTCCTCCACATAGGTCACAGGTGATGCTTTGAATATGCATAGCTGTTTCCTTCAAGTTGTTGACTTTGGCTTTAAGGGCTGCAATTTCAGCTAGTAAGGTTGGCACGTAATCTACTCCCTACACAGCTGCTAGTCTTTTTGGCATCATGCGTTCTATCTGCCACTGATAGCTATTTGATGCCATCTCATCGATCAGATCGAAGGTTTCTTCCTCTATTTTTTGGTTAATCATTCCTCCTACTGCTGCATCAATCATAGAACGATTAGTAGAAGATAAACCATTATAGAAAGTTTATACCATAAGCCATATGGGTAGTTGATGATGTGGACATCTCCTCAGCAATTTCTTGAAATGCTCCCAAGCCTCATATAGTGTCTCCATGTCCATCTGCATAAAAGAAGTGATATTATTGCATATCTTGGCAATCTTGGAAGGTGGAAAGTACTTGGCTAAGAATTTTTGGGCTAGGACATCCTAAGTTGTAATAGAACTTGTAGGAAGAGAATGAAGCCAACTCTTAGCTTTGTCTCGTAAAGAGAAAGAAAATAACCTTAATCTAATAGCATCATCCGACACCCCATTAATTTTAAAAGTATCACAAAGTTCAAGAAAATTAGAAATATAGGCATTCAAATCATTATGCACATGTCCACTGAATTAGACAGTTGATTGAATCATCTAGATCATCGCCGATTTTATTTCAAAGTTGTTTGCTCGCACTGGTGGTCTCCTGATGCTTGAAGCTGCATCGACTACAGATGGTGTGATGTAATCATTTAATGGATGATGTACTGGTCGAATAGCTTCATGCTATCCTTCGATCGCCATATCCAATCCTAGATTGATGTCATTAGGATCTTCGGCTGCCATGTTTCTTTCTTGTTGAAGTCTTCTAATGGTCCTTTCAATTTCTGGATCTAAAGGTAGTAAGTTACTATGTTCAGTACGTGTCATGCACTGAATAAAATTTTTTTTTAAAAAAATAAATAAATAATAAAAAAAAATAAAAATAAATTTTTAAAGTAAAGCTAGGATCAAAATTTTAATATTATTTTAGACACAGTCTCCGACAACGACGCCAAAAACTTGATGTGTGCTAATTTATAGCTATGGCAAGTACATTAGTCGATCAAGTAATAAAATAAATGAGTAGAGTATCGTCCCTAGAGGATTGGAAAATAAGTACTGAAAAGCTATTTCCTATGCTTTATTTAGAAGATCGATTTATGAGAATAAGAAATTAAAGAACAAAATAAAGAAATAATTAAAAATTTTAAGGAAATAGAGAGAGTGTAATTATTAAGGTTTTTAAACTTAAGAGCAATGGGTTACTAAGGCAATTGATTCACCTACTCAGTCAATACAATATTTAGGTTATTAATTTTATTTCATGTGACGGTGGAGTCTCCTAATTTATTCACTATCCTTTGATCCAGACATAGCAAAACTATCAATATTTATTAATTACCCTTTGGTCCAGGTGTAATTTAAATAAATATTAATAAATTAAGTTTTGTGAAACTCTCTAATTAAAATACGCTGCATCCAAAGCGCACTAAAATTCCTGCATGCATATGAATTCTAATTTGATTCATAATACAAGGTATATAATCAAGAAGCAATAACATAGATGTACTTGGTTCGTAACATTTATGTTCATCAGATCAATTAGAAGATGGCCAGTAATCTAAAAATATTAAGATCAGATTTATATACTCCTCATGAATAAAATTTAAGATTAGAAATAAATCACACTGAATATTGCATCGAAAGAGAGGCTACACCTTAGCCTTAGTAAAAGAAAATTTAGTTCATGATAACAAGTTCAAACACAGCAAATAAAATAAAACGCATAGAGAAATTAGACTGTTTGATTGCTGAAATTGATTGTCCGTTGCTCTTGGTGTGGAGAACTTAGTGAAGAAGAAGAGGCTCCTTGATCAATGTCTTGATTGTCGAAAGAAGAAAAGAAAAAATTACAAACCCTTCCTTTTCTCTTAAAAATCTCTCCTCTTTCTATCTCTCTCCTCTCTCTCTTCTTTTTCTTTTTCTTTATTTCTCTGTCTCTCTCCCTTTTCTCCTTTTTTTTTCTCACTCTCTCCTTCTCTTTTTTTTTTCTCTCACTCTCTCCTTTTTTTTCTATGGCAACAGTAGGTTTTATAGCCCAAAGATTGATTTTTTTTTCTAAAATCCTTTAAAAATTAGGTTTAAGACTCCCAAATTAGGATCTAGATGATTCTGACCGTTAGATTTTGATCAAACGATCCAAAAGTCACTTAAAAACCCTTTAAAATATCTCAGATCAAGTTGAAATTCATGCCAGCCATTGGATCTATCGTTGGATTGAATCTGGGCTGTCTGATCACGCATAAAGAAGGCTTCTAATGTTAGTTTAATGTTGGGATGATTCTCAGCCATTGGATCTCGATCGAGAGCTGCGGATGTCATTCATCAGCGCATTCATTTTGGCCGTCCGATCAAATCTTAGTAAAAGGCATCCATCGGATCAAATAAAATTTCCAAATTGCCCTCTATAGACCATGCGTGAGCTCGGTATTGCATGGACCGCCGCATTCTTCAGCCAATCGGAGCGCACTTTTTCATGTAAAATTCTCGAAATGCCCTCAAGTTGATCCACCATGCGTCGCAAAAAATGCAATAGGTCAGTTTGCTAGTGCAGTCAAACCGGGCAGTCTGCTGAGCAGATTTTCTGAACCGGTTTGAATCGAACTCGATTTTTTTTTTTTGAAATAATTTTGGGTCATTTGAAGTCCATTTGCCTGAAATTTTTTATCTGAACCAAAAAATAAATCTCATATTGTGGCTTTCTTTCTACATAAATAATAAAAAATTTCTAAAGAATAGTTAATTTTTTTATAATTAAATTTATGTAAGTTTAATTATCAAAACTCATCATGGATCGAACCATATCCAATAGAGTCCGATTTCTCCATTCTGAAACCCCGTTGAGTTGAGGTGTTCCTGGTGGAGTCCATTGAGAGACTATGCCATTTTCCTTGAGATAGTCTAGGAATTTCCCGGCTAAGGTATTCACCTCCTCGATCTGATCGAAGAACCTTAATGGGTTTTTCAGTTTATTTTTCTACTTCATGTCTGAATTCTTTGAACTTTTCAAAAGCTTCAGACTTGTGTCTCATAAGATACACATACCCATACCTAGACAGATCATCGGTAAAGGTAATGAAGTAGACAAAATTGCCTCTAGCCGGCACATCAAATGGGCCGCACACATCAGTATGTACTAGGGCAAGGAGATCTGTGGCCCTCTCCCCATGTCCAACAAAAGGGAGTTTAGTCATTTTGCCTTGAAGACAAGATTCACAAGTTGGATATGACTCGAAAGTCATGACTCGGAAAGTCAATAGACTCAATAGCCCATTTTTCTCCAATTTGTTGATCCTATCTTCTGCTATATGACCTAATCTCAGGTGCCATAGATATCTATCATTTGGACTATCCCTAGGTCGTTTGGCATTCACGTTTTGCTCGATAGTTAGAAAACAGGTACATCAATATGTAGCTGATAAAGACCATTAATAAGGAAAACCATTTGCAATTTTATTTCTTTCATAAAGAATGTTACAATGGTCCTTAAAGAAGGTAATCACATAGCCTTCTTGTGCTAAGCATGAAACAGAAATCAAATTCCTGCTAGCTGCAGGCACATAATAACAGTCTTTCAAAACTAAGTCTAAACCAGATGGTAATCGAAGAGGGTATGTTCCCACGGCTACTGCAGCAACTCTTGCTCCATTACCGATGCGTAGGATCATGTCTCCATCCCTCAGCCTCCTGCTATCCTCAAGACCCTGCATGGAAGTGCACAGATGAGCACTAGAACCAGAGTCAAGCACCCAACTGGATGCAGAAGAAACCGTAAGGTTAGACTCAATAACGAGCATACCTCCAGAAGGACCTTCCTTCTTGTTCTTCAGGGTGGCCAGGTAAGTAGGGCAGTTCCGCTTCCAATGGCCGTCGCTGTTGCAATGGAAACACTTTCCTTTTCGGCCTTTTAGCCTTCTTCTTCTTCTCTCTTCTTCCTTCCACCTTCTGCTTTTTCCACTTCTTTTGCTTTTTCACAGACTTCTTTTTCTTTCCATAAGACTTTCTTTTGGAAGAAGTCCATTCCATAGCAAGAACTGAGCCTTTAGAACCTTTCATAGAAAGCTCAGCGGTAACCAGCATATTCATTAATTCGGCCAAGGAATTTTGAAGTTTATGCATGTGGTAATTCATGATGAATTGCCCATATGCATCAGTCAAGGATTGCAGAATAATATCATCGTTCTGCAGATCCAAGTCTAACTTCACACCGAGCTTCTCAAGCTCTTCCATGTCCTTGATCATTCATCAGACAGTGATCTTGGACTGACTGCCCATCACGCATCTTAGCCTTAAAAAGTCATTTCGTGACTTGATATTTGGCTGCGCGACTCTGTTCACCAAACATCTCCTGCAGGTGAGCCAACATTTGGCGAGCAGTCCCGATATCTTCATGTTGGCGCTGGAGCTCATCAGACATCGAGCCCAACATGTAATATCTGGCCTTATTATCTTCGTCTATCCATTTTTCAGAGACGCTCTCTGTTCAGTGGATGGACGGGCTGGTAAGGTGGGAGGGTCCTGGTCCAATACATGGGTTAACTTCTCAGAACCCAAAATAATTTTGTAGTTCCTGAGCCAATCTTTATAATTGGGTCCAGTCAGTCTATGTGTGTCCAGGATACGTGCCAATGGGTTGGACGCAGACATTTTCCTGTAGAGAGTCAAAGATTCTAGTTAGATACTGTAATTATGACTTGACCAATTTATTTAGGAATTTTATTTTTAAACAAATTAGCTCCCACTATTTTCTCGGATCCCTACACTCCCTCTGTAGAGATGCGAAAATCTCCATGATTAATGATTTCTAGTGGGTGGTGCGGTCTCACCAACTGACTCATCACCTCACCTAACAGTTATTGGTGATGGGTTAGCCAATGAGTGAACAACTCTTGTTCAATGATTCTCTAATCATGGTGCACCCAAACTTGGTCTCTAATTCATGAATCTCACCGTATCCAAAATATTGATCCACTCCTTAGTTAAGTCAGACCCACCATTTGCATAGACTGGGATTCCTAATTGAGTCTCTCACCGTATCCAAAATATTGAGCCCAACTCATCCTCCAGCCCATAGCATCCAATGCCTAATAGACATGGTTGCATCTTTTCGGTGCAACTGAGCCACTGTATCCAGCCGAGAACAATCAACCCCGGGAAGGGCCCGCACATCTACAATGGTGGAAGACCTCAGACTTAATCTTTTCTTAGGGAGAATTGATTCAGGTCTCATTAAACTAGACTTGTCATAGTCATAACAATTATGACTAACCTAGTGGCATGGGTTAGCTCGGATTATTGACCACCTCAGATCAGAACTGTGTCAACAGATATGGCCAGGTAAGTGAGACCGGTGGAAGGAATATGCCATTAACTCGTACAAGAATGCATTCAGGTCGAGTAGCTTCCAATTAAAAACCAGTCGGTCGTATGTGCCAAACTTACCTTAGACACCAAATTGTTGAGTCAGAACCAATTGGGTTAGCCTACAATCCAGACTCTAACCTCTGAGCCTAATTAGGTCTTGCTTGATCGTGACTCGATCTTGACCCAGACTTAATCCTATTAGGCTGGTCAATTTAAGCATTGTTGATCCCATCTAACCAACTCTTGATTCGGTTTGATCAACCGCTTAGACCTAATTGAGCTACCCAAGCCCGAACCCAGTATTATGAATATGTCTTAGATCTGAAATTCTCAATTTTAGACCTAATTAATATTCCATAATCTTAATTTCTTAATTAAGTAGGGTTCATAAACAAAATATGCACAATAAATCCTAGGGTTTCAGGATCTAGGGTTTTGCAGAAAGTAAGTTTTGGGATTTCTGATTAAGGACGAACACGCAGCACCCCTACACATCATAAGAACACCCCATCGAATGAGAAGAGAGGACCTTTAAACCCTTCTTCATTCTTATGACCGGACGGCCAAGAGAGGAACGCCTTAATCAGGAAACATGTGCAATACTACAAAATAGTTTTAGATCTATATCATATATCTCATATACAAATTAGATCTAATCATGGCATATTTTGCATACATCTCATGTATCGAATCATGCATATTTTTCAGATCTAAATTATCTCATAATAATCTAAAAAATTAGATTTAAATTGATCTAATCAAAATAAATTCTAATCTAGATAATTATGTAGAACTATTCTACAACTAGTCTAGACATGCATCTATCATATCTCATATGATGTTAAAAAATTAAATAATTTTTATTTGCTATTTTTTAGATGTTATTATAATAATTATAATATCAAAAAATAGTAAATAAATAGATCTAAAATATGATTTAATCAAATTTAAAAATAAAACATGCAAGACTATTCTATAGAACTATTCTATTTTAGAACTAGTCATGCATATTCTTCTAATCTTAGATCCAAATCATTTAATTTTAATTTTTTGATTTTAGATCTGATCACATCTCATGTGACATCTAAAATTTTTTTTTAAATTAAAATAAATTTAAAATTAGATCTAAAATTTAGAACCTGGCTCTGATACCAGTTGAAGGAAAATCTGTTTTTCGAGGTTCGTTCAGATCTGATTAGATCAAGAGATATATTCTTTTCTCTAATCAAATTTGAGATATCTAGATCTAGATCTAAAGATCTAATATTATAAAATAAAATATATAAATTAAATCAAATTTAATTTACCTTGATTTTTGGGTAATCCTATTATCCGTTGATGATCCTAAATGCAGCGGAAGGTTCTGGATCTAGCCACGCAAGTGCCTGGCCTCTATCGATATCCACTCAGGCTGGATCTAGAAGATCCTCTTCTTCTCTATCACATCTCCAAAAATTAGATCTGGAATCTGATCTTGGAGGATCTTCAAAACTCCTTTTGAAGAATCAGCAGTTGTTCCTTTGCAGCAGTGCAGCCTTCTAGCTTTCTAGTCGCCTTTCTTCCTCTGGATTGCACCAATCCAATCCCAAACTCCTTTTGGGTGTGGAGAGGAGAGAGAGAGGATCAGATGGAGGCATAAGAATCAAGGAGGGTAGCCTTGCAACGTGGTGAAAAGAAATGGCACTTCTAACCTTTGAGCGCAGACAGGGTCTTATTTATAGACCCTGTTGCGCCATGCACTCCTCTTCATCCCAACCAATCACAACCCTTTGATGAAATCAGATCTAAATCTGATTGGTGGGATGATGTCATCTAATCCAATCAGATGAGAGTCCCTCAAAAATCCTCATAGATGGCACCAACATTAGATAAACCCAAAAGTCTTTGGTGCCTGGGTGTTTGAATCCATCATGAAACCCTGGAGTCCCATCTGCATGGGACTCCATCTCTTATCCACATGGGGCGCATGCCTAGGGTGGCGTGCACCCTCTCTTACCTATTTTAGTAGGGGGACAAGAGCCCCAGGTGCATTCCTATAGGCACATGATACATGGCCTTATGTCCAAGTATCTAGGGTCAACTGTTGACCTATGTCCAAAAACAGAAATTACCAGATGACAAAAATTAGCAAGTGTTGTCTTAAGTCCATCTAATGAATTAAGATAATTCTTTTCTGATCTAGACAAGCTTCAGTCAGACCTAAGATGAAGGCCTTTGAGTGAGCACAAACTCCTTTGGCTCAGTCGAGATGAACCAACTATTTATGATAGTAAAAGAAGAACGTTAGGTTCAATCGAGTGCTAGCATGATTTCCTTGAACCTAATTGAATCTAATCTAAGATCAATTGAACTAGGTTCAGTTCCAATTGATGATCATCCAGATTCAAAACCCTTATTTGTGTGACCCTAGTTAGGTTCAGTTTTGTATGGTAATGGGATATGTCATGATCTCTATCATCGACATCATCGAAACTCCTTTCGATGGATCAAAACTCTTCTGATTCGATACAGCTAGAATGATCGATCATCTAAATCATTCTAATTGCTCCCAAAATCCACCTAGTGACACCTAGCAGTATATGGTGGCAATCCATCAGAGCTAAAAAGTGAACCTCTTGGTGTAGCTACCTATGTGATTGGGTTCTTCTATCTTGAGCCTCTGACTCAGATTAGGGTTAAGGTGAACTCATCAAACCCAATATCCATCATATGATGTAATCATTCGATTCGAGTCCAATGTGAAAATCTATAATAGAAACTCTTTCTATTCATCTTCACTCTCCCATGGCCATGGGCTTCTAGACTTCAATTCTCATGATTATCATAGGGCTACTCCTCATCTACCGAGGTAGATAGATTCCATCTATGAGTGCAATCCAATTCCTACAATGAACATGCTATAGCCAACATACACCTCAGAATTTTGAATGGCTAGGAGACTGAGTTATGGTGTAGTCAAACTATAATACTCTCGAGATGAACTATCAATGCACCTCAGGTCAAAGAACCAGACACACCACTACAGCATCAAGACAATCATCGACGAGAAGGTAGACTTTCTTATGACTGCTTGAGGTGGTCACACTCAGTGCCCTCATTTTCTAACGAGTACCTATACTCTCGCTCCAGTATCTCCACATCATAGACTCAAGACATATCTATCCTAAGAAAGTGATCGTACATCAACCTTCTGGATCGATCATCATCCTCATGATGATCCTATGTTCGAAAACTGTTTATGAGTTAATTATGAAAATTCATATCTCAGATTTTCAACTCTTGAAAATATAAATTGTCATTACCATTAAATCAAAGGATGTATCATAGACACTTTAAATACACACTATGATAGAAAATAATTCTTTTATTAATTTATAGTCAAAATTATAAAATTTTTCTTAGAAGTGTATTACAAGTGTTTAGCCAATCTGGCTTCTAGGACACACATCTAACATGATCCTTGTCTGAAACAGAAAATGGCAGGTGATAGGAATTAGCAGATGTTATCTTAAATTCATCTGATGAATTAATATAATCTTTTTCTAAGCTAGATAGTCTCCAGTCGGAATTTTGGGTGAGTCAAACTCATCCAAGACTAACCAAAAAGACTATAGAAGGAGAATGTTAGGCTCAATCATATGCTAGCATGATTTTCTTGAACCTAATCGAATCTTATCCAAATTAATCAAATTGGGTTAGTCCAATTGATCACATCCAGATCCAAATTCTTATTTGTATAATTCAATTAGAATCAGTTAAATATGATAATGAGATATATCACGATCTCTAACATCGATATCATCGAAACATCTTTCGATAGATCAGAACGTTTTCGATTCACATAAGTAAAAATGATCAATCATCAAGATCATTCTAATTGCTTCCGAAATCCACCACTGACACCTAATAGTATATAGTGGCAATCCATCAGAACTGAAAATGAATCTCTTGGTGTAGCTACCTGTGTGATTGGGTTCTTCTATCTTGAGCCTCGATAGGATTAGTGTTAAGATGAACTCGTGAAACCTAACATCCATCATACGAGTTAATCATTCAATTAGAGTTTGATGTGAAATCCTAATAGAAACTCTTTCTATCATCTTCATACTGCCATGGCCATGAACTTATGGACTCAATTTTATGATCATCATAGAGCTACTCCTCATCTATCGAGGTAGATAGATTCCTTATTGGTGCAATCTAATTCCTACAATGAACATGCTATAGCCAACATACACCTCAGGATTTTGAATGGCTAGAAGATCAAGTTATGATGTAGTCAAACTATAACATGCTCAAGTTGAACTGTCGATGCACCTCAAGTCAAAAAATCAGACACACCACTATAATATTGAGTCAATCATCGATGAGAAGATAGACTCTCTTATGACTGTTCGAGGTGGTCACTCTTAGTGCCCTTATTCTCGAACGAGTATCTATACTCTCACTCCAATGTTTCCACACTATAGACTCAAGACTCATCTATCTTAAGAAAGTGATCATATACTAACCTTCCGAATTGATCACCATCCTCATGATGATTCTATGGTCAGGAGCAGTTTATGAGTTAATTATGAAAATTTATTTCTTAAATTTTTAACTATTGAAAATAAGAATTGTCATTACCATTAACTCAAAGAATGTACCACAGAAACTTTAAATATACACTATGATAGAAAATAATTTTTTTATTAATTTATAGTTAAAATTATAAAATTGCTTCTAAAAGTATATTATAAGTGTTAGCCAATCGGGTTTGTAGGACATATCTAACAAACTTCCACTTGACCTAAAGCCAATTAGCTATAAATCTAAGTTCCATCTTCTTTAAGTGGGCTTCGATCTTCTACTAGCTTAATGGCTTCGTTAGTGAGTCAGTCGCATTATCGACGGTGTCAACTCTCTTGATTTAGACATATCCCTTCTCAAGATAATCATGGACTAGGTGGAATCACCGCTTGATGTGCCTGAATTTTTTATGAGACCTAAGTTTCTTAGCTAGGGCTATGGCATCATTGTTGTCACAGTACAAAGGGATGTCATCCGATGGCATCACTCTAAGCTCTACCATGAACTTCTTGTACCGAAATGCCTTCTTTACAACTTCCGACGCAGCGATATATTCTGCTTCCATGGTGGAGTCTGCTATCACCATCTACTTAGAACTCTTTCAGCTAGCAGCACCACCATTGCATACAAATAGACTTTCAGATGTCAACTTTCGATCATCTATGTTAGACATAAAATTCAAGTCTGTATATCTCTGTACCTAGAGTTTTCTATTACCAAAGACTAGTAACATATCCTTAGTCCTTCTCAAGTACCTAAGGATACACTTCACAAAAGTCCAGTGCTCTTTGCCTGGATTCGACTGATACCTACCCGTGATACTTACAACATGGGCTATATCAGATCATGTATATAGCATAGCATACATGAGGCTCTTTATTGTCGAAGCATAAGGGATCTTTCTCATGCATTCAATCTTCTCAGGTGTGCTAGGCCACATCTTCTTGGAGAGATGAATGCCATGTCTAAAAGGTACTAGATACCTTTTAGAGTTTTTCATTTTAAACTTCTTTAGCACTTTTTCTATATACATCTTTTATAAAAGTCCTAGCATCCTATTTGGTCTATCCTTATAGATCTTAATTTTTAAGAATAAAGGATGCATCTTCTATATTTTTCATAGAGAATTTCTTTGATAACCACATTTTGACTATAGTCAACATGGGAATATCATTTGCAATTAGGAGGATATTATCCACGTATAGTATGAGGAAGATAATAGTGCTTCCACTGACTTTTTTGAATACACATAAATTCTTATTTTTTATGAAATCAAATGATTTGATCACATCATTGAAATGAGCATTCCAGCTTCGAGATGCTTGCTTAAGTCCATATATGAACCTTTGCAGCTTGTAGATCTTGTGATCATTATCACTGGATGTAAAACCAAGAGACTATTCTATATAGATATCTTCCTCAAGATATCCATTTAAGAATGCCATTTTTACATCCATCTATCATATTTCATAATCAAAATAGGCTGCAATAGCAAGTAATGTGCGGATGGATTTAAGCATGGCTACTGACGAAAAGGTATTCTGATAGTCAATACCTTCGTGCTGACTATACCCTTTCGCTATGAGCCTTACTTTGAATGTCTCTATATTTCCATCAGCACCTATCTTTCTCTTGAAGATCCATTTACATCCAATAGGTACTATATCTTCAGATAGATCTACCAACGTCCAGACTTGGTTTGAGCATATTGAGTCAATTTCTAACCTCATTGCCTCTAACCATTTCTTAGAGTCGATATGTGATATCGCCTCATCATAGGTCTTGGGATCATCATTATGAACCCAATTTCTCATGAGAAATATTTTCTCAACATCCTCTGAAATAGTATCTAAGTATCTTTTAGGAGAACGAAAAATTCTAGTTGATTTTTGAGGTGGAGGAGGTAGTATTTGGACTGACTCAATCTGATTGGGTTCCATAGGTTCCTTAGCTCGTTGTTGTTTGGAGACCTTCTCCTCGAGCTTGATCTATCTCTTGATGCCACCATATTGAATAAACTATTTTTCAAAAAAAATGGTATATCGACTCACAATCACATTATGGTCTTCTGAAAGATAGAAATAATATTTTAACGACTCTTTAGAATATCTTATGAACCGAGTTCTAAAAGATCTAAACTCTAGCTTGTCCGCTTGTTGTTTCTTAACACAGACCAGAAATCTCTAAATTCTAAGATAACTCAGACTTGGTTTTTTTCCATGCCATATCTCATATGGTGTGGTAGGAATGATTTTAGAGAGAATCTTATTTAATAAATAAATTACGATCATTAGACTATGTCCCCAAAGAAAATTAGGAAGGTTCATAAAGCTCATCATAGATCATACCATATCTAATAGAGTCTAATTTCTTCATTCTAAAATCTCATTGAGTTGAGGCATTTTAAGTGGAGTCCATTATGAGACTCTGCCATTTTTTTTAAGATAATCCAAGAATTTTTTACTAAGATATTCACCTCCTCGATCCAATTAAAAAATCTTAATGGATTTTCTTGTTTGTTTTTCCACTTCATATCTGAATTTTTTGAACTTTTTAAAGGCTTCAGACTTATATCGCATCAAATACACATACTCGTACCGAGATAAATCATCGATAAAAATGATGAAGTAGATATAATTATCTTTGGCTGGCATATCAAATGGGCCGTACATATCTGTATGTACTAGGATAAGTAATCTATGGCCCTTTCCCCATGTCCCACAAAAAGAAGCTTGGTTATTTTGCCATAAAGGTATGATTCATAAATCAGATATGACTCAAAAGTCAATGGACTCAATAGCTCATATTTCTTCAATTTGTTAATCTTGTCTTTCACTATATGACTTAGCCTAAGGTGCCATAAATATCTATCATTTAGACTATGCCTAGGTGGCTTTGATCCTATGGCATTCATGTTTTGCTCGATATTGAAAATAGAAATATCAATATGTAACTGGTAGAGACCATTTATAAGAAAACTACTTATAATTTTATTTCTTTCAAAAAAAATATTATAATGGTCCTTAAGAAAACTAATTACATAGCTTTTCTATGCTAAATAATAAATAGAAATCAAATTTCTGCTTGCTGCAGGCATATAAAAATAGTTCTTAAGTACTAGATCTAATCTTGATGGTAGTTGAAGAGAATAAGTTCCCACAGCCACAATAGCAACTCTTACTCCATTCTTGATGCATAGGATTATCTCACCATCCCTCAGCCTCCTACTCTCCTCAAGATCCTGCATAAAAGTGCACAAGTGAGCACTAAAATCAGAGTCAAGCACCCAACTGGATGCAGAAAAAATCATTAGATTAGATTCAATAACGAGCATACCTCCAGAAGGAGCTGCCTCTTTTTTATTCTTTAGGCTGGTTAGGTATAAAGGGCAATTTTGCTTCCAATGGTTATCTGTATTGCAATGAAAATACTTTTCTTTGTCAGCAGTCTTCTTCTTCAGCTCTTCCTTCTTCTTCTTCTTTCCTCCATCTATCTTCTGCTTCTTCGCAAACTTCTTCTTCTTTATAAAAGACTTTCTTTTGGAGGAAGTATGCTCCACAGCAAGTACTGAGTCCTTTGAACTTTTCAAAGAAAGCTTAGCAGTAACCAGTATATTAATTAATTCTATTAAGGTATATTATAGCTTATGCATATGAAAGTTCATGATGAACTATCCATATGCATCAGTCAAAGACTGCAATATCACATCACTTTGCAAGTTCCTATCTAGCTTGACATCGAGCTTTTCTAGCTCTTCTAAGTTTTTGATCATCATCAAACAATAATCTTGGACCAACTATCTATCATGCATTTAAGCCTTAAAAAGTCTTCTTGTGACTTAATACTTAACTGCACGACTCTCTTCACCAAATAACTCATATAGGTGAGCCAGCATT
>QRFJ01002183.1:280558-358267 GCA_006176705.1 Cocos nucifera | reverse complement strand
TAACCTAATATTATCACATGTATTGGATAGAATAATTTAATTTCATATTTTATAATTGAATGTCAAAATCCGTATAATTTTTGCCTCTAGAAGTGATTACAATGTCACTAATTCCTGCTTCTTAGGGCTACATATAGTCTAAACAATCTCCCACTTGTCCTAAGACCAATTGGCTACCAAGCCGGCTAGTCTCCATCTCTCAATTGGGCCTGTTAAGTGTTTTGTTTTCTCCATACGACTTTGTAAAAGTGGGTTCTGCGTGGGTCGCATTCGTTGGAGTTGACTCTCTTGACGTGACATATACCCTTCCGAGGGATCATGGATGAGATGAATCGCCGTGCTCAATTGCTTGGGATTCTGGGTGAGACCTCAGCTCCTTGCAAGGCATGGCACCATTTTGTCGCAGTACAGAGGAATGCCTTGATGCATTACTCCAAATTTCTTTACAGCAAAATTCTGTATACCAGAATGCTTCCTTCGCAGCCTTTGATGTAGATATATATGTCTGCTTTTCATGGTGAATCTTGCTATCATGGTTTTGCTTGGAAACTCTTAGGCTGACAGCCCCCATATAGGCACACAAACAGACTCCGTAATGTTAAACTTTCTTGATCATTCTACATTCAGACATGAAAATTCGAGTCTGTATATCCCTGACTTGGAGTCTCCTATTACAAAGACCAACATCAGTATCCTTATTCTTCTTAAGTACCTTAAGGATTACATTCACAGCACATCCTAGTGTCTTCACCTAAATTTGACTGATAATCTTACTTGTGACATCATTTTTAGCATGGGCTATATCAAAGTATGTACATAGCATGCATACATGAGGCTCCCTATGTGAAGAAGCATAAGGATCTTGCTCAATGCGTTCTATTTCCTCAGGTTGCTAGGGCACATCTTCTTGGAAAGATGAATACCATATCTTTAAGGACATTAATCCCCTTTTAGGAGTTCCTACTAAACCTTCTTAGTACTTCCTCTATGTACATCTTCTTGTGAAAGTCCTAGCATCCTATTCAGTCTTATCCCCTATAGATCTTAAATTTCTTAAAATAAAGGTCATGCTTCACCTAGGTCTTTCATGGGAAATTTCTTGGACAACCCATTATTTTGACTGTCGTCATCATTGAATATCATTTCCAATTAAGGAGGGGTGTCATCCACGTGACAATACGAGGAAGACAACAGCGCTCCCACTAACCTTTTTGAAGGACACTACGTTCCTTTTCATTTTTGATGAAACCAAACATTTTGATCACATCATTAAAATGAGGTGTTCCAGCTTCGATATGGTGCTTAAGTCCATATATGGACCTTTGCAGCTTGCAAAACCTTGTGCATTATATCACGGAGTGAAACCTAGCGGACTGTTCCATATAGATATTCTTCCTCAAGATATCCATTTAAGAAACATCTTTCACATCCACTTTGCCATATTTCATAATCGAAAATAGGCTGCAATGGCAAAAAGCAGATGTGATGGGATTTTAGCATTAGCCATCGAGAAAAGGTATCTGATAGTCAATACCTTTGCTTGACTTATTAGCCTTTTGCCACTAGCCTAGCCTTGAATGTCTCCACATGTTCCATCTGCCACCAATCTTTCTCTTTGAAGATCCATTTATACCCAAGTAGGTACTATACCTTCTAGTGGATCTTCCAAGGTCCAGACTTGGTTCGAGTGCATCGAGTCAATTTCTGACTGCATTGCCTCTAGCCATTTCGTGAGTCGATATCTGATATCGCGCTCGATTGATAGATTGTGGGATCATCACTATAAGGGACCTATTAATGAGGGAGATAGTTTCTCTATGTCCTCTCAATTAATACCTAAGTTATCTTTTCGCATCGGAGGAGCGGCTAAAATACTCTTTCCGACCTCTACGAGGTGAGGAGGTAGTGTTCTTATTGGCTAACCTGATTTGGTTCCAATTTCCTTAGCTGTTGTACTTGTGAGACTTTCTCATCAAGCTTAATTGCTTTCCAATGCGCTATCTTGAATAATATTTTCAAGAAAGATGGCATGTCGACTCACAATCACATTATGGTCTTTTGAATGTAGAAATAGTATCCTATGACTCTTTGATATCCTATGAATCGAGCTCTGAAGGACCTAAATTCTAACTTGTCGCTTGTTGTCTTTTGACATGAGACGGACAACCCCAAATTCTGAGATGACTCAGACTTGGTTTCTTACCATGCCATATCTCATACGGTGTGGTAGGAACGATTTAGAGGAACTATTAGTAATAAATTGAAGTTAACAATGAGTGTCCTCAAAAATCAAGGAGGTCTATGAAGCTCATCATGGATGACCATATCCAAAGAGTCTGATTTCCCATTCTGAACCCCATTGAGTGAGGTGTTCCTGGTGGAGTCCATTGAGAGACTATGCCATTTTCTTTGAGATAGTCTAGGAATTCTCGGCTAAGGTATTCACCTCCTCGATCTGATCGAAGAACCTTAATGGATTTTTTAGTTTGTTTTTCTACTTCATGTCTGAATTCTTTGAACTTTTCAAAAGCTTCAGACTTGTGTCTCATAAGATACACATATCCATACCTAGATAGATCATCGGTAAAGGTAATGAAGTAGACAAAATTGCCTCTAGCATACCCATACCTAGATAGATGAGCACTAGAACCAGAGTCAAGCATCCAATTGGATGCAGAAGAAACTATAAGGTTAGACTCAATAATGAGCATACCTCTAGAAGGACCTTCCTTCTTGTTCTTCAGGGTGGCCAGGTAAGTAGGGCAGTTCCGCTTCCAGTGGCCATCGCTGTTGCAATGGAAACACTTTTATTTGGTAGCGGCTTTCATCTTCAGCTTTGCCTTCTTCTTCTTCCCTCCTTCCACCTTCTGCTTTTTCACAGACTTTTTTTCTTTCCATAAAACTTTCTTTTAGAAGAAGTCCGTTCCATAGCAAGAACTAAGCCTTTAGAATCGTTCATAGAAAGCTCAGCGGTGACCAGCATGTTCATTAATTCAGCCAAGAAATTTTGAAGTTTATGCATGTGGTAATTATGATGAATTGCCCATATGCATCAGTCAAGGATTGCAGAATAATATCGTTCTGCAGGTCCAAGTCCTAACTTCACACCGAGCTTCTCAAGCTCTTCCATGTCCTTGATCATTGTCAGACAGTGATCTTGGACTGACTGCCCATCACGCATCTTAGCCTTAAAAAGTCATTTCGTGACTTGATATTTGGCTGCGCGACTCTGTTCACCAAACATCTCCTGCAGGTGAGCCAACATTTGGCGAGCAGTCCCGATATCTTCATGTTGGCGCTGGAGCTCATCAGACATCGAGCCCAACATGTAATATCTGGCCTTATTATCTTCGTCTATCCATTTTTCCAGAGACGCTCTCTGTTCAGTGGATGGACGGGCTGGTAAGGTGGGAGGGTCCTGGTCCAAAACATGGGTTAACTTCTTGAACCCAAAATAATTTTGTAGTTCCTGAGCCAATCTTTATAATTGGGTCCAGTCAGTCTATGTGTGTCCAGGATACGTGCCAATGGGTTGGACGCAGACATTTTTCTGTAGAGAGTCAAAGATTCTAGTTAGATACTGTAATTTTGACTTGACCAATTTGTTTAGGAATTTTATTTTTAAACAAATTAGCTCCCACTATTTTCTCGGATCCCTACACTCCCTCTGTAGAGATGCGAAAATCTCCATGATTAATGATTTCTAGTGGGTGGTGCGGTCTCACCAACTGACTCATCACCTCACCTAACAGTTATTGGTGATGGGTTAGCCAATGAGTGAACAACTCTTGTTCAATGATTCTCTAATCATGGTGCACCCAAACTTGGTCTCTAATTCATGAATCTCACCGTATCCGGAATATTGATCCACTCCTTAGTTAAGTCAGACCCACCATTTGCATAGACTGGGTTCCTAATTGAGTCTCTCACCGTATCCAAAATATTGAGCCCAACTCATCCTCCAGCCCATAGCATCCAATGCCTAATAGACATGGTTGCATCTTTTCGGTGCAACTGAGCCACTGTATCCAGCCGAGAACAATCAACCCCGGGAAGGGCCCGCACATCTACAATGGTGGAAGACCTCAGACTTAATCTTTTCTTAGGGAGAATTGATTCAGGTCTCATTAAACTAGACTTGGTCATAGTCATAACAATTATGACTAACCTAGTGGCATGGGTTAGCTCGGATTATTGACCACTCAGATCAGAACTGTGTCAACAGATATGGCCAGGTAAGTGAGACCGGTGGAAGGAATATGCCATTAACTCGTACAAGAATGCATTCAGGTCGAGTAGCTTCCAATTAAAAACCAGTCGGTCGTATGTGCCAAACTTACCTTAGACACCAAATTGTTGAGTCAGAACCAATTGGGTTAGCCTACAATCCAGACTCTAACCTCTGAGCCTAATTAGGTCTTGCTTGATCGTGACTCGATCTTGACCCAGACTTAATCCTATTAGGCTGGTCAATTTAAGCATTGTTGATCCCATCTAACCAACTCTTGATTCGGTTTGATCAACCGCTTAGACCTAATTGAGCTACCCAAGCCCGAACCCAGTATTATGAATATGTCTTAGATCTAAAATTCTCAATTTTAGACCTAATTAATATTTCATAAATCTTAATTCTTAATTAAGTAGGGTTCATAAACAAAATATGCACAATAAATCCTAGGGTTTCAGGATCTAGGGTTTTGCAGAAAGTAAGTTTTGGGTTTCTGATTAAGGACGAACACGCAGCACCCCTACACATCATAAGAACACCCCATCGAATGGGAAGAGAGGGCCTTTAAACCCTTCTTCGTTCTTATGACCGGACGGCCAAGAGGAACGCCTTAATCAGGAACATGTCAATACTACAAAATAGTTTTAGATCTATATCATATATCTCATATACAAATTAGATCTAATCATGGCATATTTTGCATACATCTCATGTATCGAATCATGCATATTTTTAGATCTAAATTATCTCATAATAATCTAAAAAATTAGATTTAAATTGATCTTAATCAAAATAAATTCTAATCTAGACAATTATGTAGAACTATTCTACAACTAGTCTAGACATGCATCAATCATATCTCATATGATGTTTAAAATTAAATAATTTTTATTTACTATTTTTTAGATGTTATTATAATAATTATAATATCAAAAAATAGTAAATAAATAGATCTAAAATATGATTTAATCAAATTAAATCAAAAACATGCAAGACTATTCTATAGAACTATTCTATTTTAGAACTAGTCATGCATATTTTCTAATCTTAGATCCAAATCATTTAATTTTAATTTTTTCTGATTTTCAGATCTGATCACATCTCATGTGACATCTAAAATCACTTATTTTTTAATTAAAATAAATTTAAAATCAGATCTAAATACTTTTAGAACCTTGGCTCTGATACCAGTTGAAGGGAAATCCTGATTTTCGGACCAGGTTCGTTCAGATCTGATCAGATCAAGAGATATATTTCAAAAATTTTTCTCTTTGATCTAATCAGATCTGAGATATTTTAGATCTAATTCTTATTATTTTAATAATAAAATAAAATTTAAGATAAATTAAATCAAATTTAATTTACCTTGATTGTAGGGTAATCCTATTACCCGTTGATGATCCTGTAGCAGCGGAAGGTTCTGGATCTAGCCACGCAAGTGCCTGGCCTCTACCGGTATCCACTCAGGCTGGATCTGGAGATCCTCTTCTTCTCTATCACATCTCCAAAAATTAGATCTGGATCTGATCTGGAGGATCTTCAAAACTACCTTTTGAAGATCAGCAGTTCGTCCTTTGCAGCAGCGCAGCCTTCTAGCTTTTTGTCGCCTTTCTCGCATCTAGATTGCACCAACTTGGATCCCAAATACCTTTGGGTGTGGAGAGGAGAGGAAGAAGATGGACTTAGCATGGAGGAGGAGGAGGAAGGCAGCCTTGGGGCGTGGAGAATTTTCAATTCTCAGTATGTTGGGCGCAGGGTCTTATTTATAGACTATGCGTGATCCAACTCCTCTTCTTCCCAACCAATCACAACCCTTTGTGAAATCAGATCTAAATCTGATTGGTGGGAATAGAGTCCCTTGGATTCCTCCTTAGATGGTGCCTAAGACCAGTCAAAGTTGGTTCTTAGGAGAAGTCTAATCAAAATCCAAAAGGGAGATGGAGTCCCTATCCAATAGGGACTCCTGGGCGCCTCCTGCTTGGGCGCACGCCACCCTTGGCGTGCGCCCTCCTCCTTGCCAGGTTCTGGCAGGGGGACAAGCCCCCACCAGCTCTCCAATAGGTGCATGACATGTGGACAGAAGTCAAAGTGTCAATGGTCAACATTTGACCAGTCAAAGGTCAACTTTTGACCAAAGTCAAAGGAATGAAGAAATGGCAGGTGACCAAAAATGGCAGGTATTGTCTTACAAAATAAGACAATCCTTTTCTGACTTGGACAACCTCCAGTCAGACCATAGTGAAGGCCTCTGATTGAGCACAAACTCCTTTGGCTCAGTCAGGACAACTTATTTATGATAGTAAAAGAAGAATGTTAGGTTCAATCGAGTGCTAGCACGATTTTCTTGAACCTAATTGAATCTCATTCAGATCAATTGAACTAGATCAGTTCAATTGATGATCACCAGATTCAAACCCTTATTTGTGTGACCCAGTTAGGTTCAGTTCTGTATGGTAATGGGATATGTCATGATCTCTATCATCGACATCATCGAAACTCCTTTTCGATGGATCAGAACTCTTCTGATTCGAACAGCTAGAATGATCGATCATCTAAATCATTCTAATTGCTCCCAAAATCCACCAGTGACACCTAGCAGTATATGGTGGCAACCCATCAGAGCTGAATGCGAACCTCTTGGTGCAGCTACCTGTGTGATTAAGTTCTTCTATCTTGAGCCTCGATCAGATTAGGGTTAAGGTGAACTCGTCAAACCCTAGTTTCTGTCATATGATGTAATCATTCGATTCAAGTCCGATGTGAAAATCTAAATAGAAACTCTTTCTATTATTTCACTCTGCCATGGCCATGGGCTTCTGGACTTGATTCTCATGATCATCATAGGGCTGCTCCTCTACCACCGAGGTAGATAGATTCCATCTTGATGCAATCCAGTTCCTACAATGAACATGCTATAGCCAACATACACCTCAGGATTCCGTATGGCTAGGAGACCGAGTTATGGTGTAGTCAAACTATAACACCCTCAAGGTGAACTATCGATGCATCTCAGGTCAAAGAACCAGACACACCACTGCAGCATCGAGTCAGTCATTGACGAAAAGGTAGACTTCCTAATGACTACTCGAGGTGGTCATGCTCAGTGCCCTCACTCTCTAATGAGTATCTGTACTCTTGCTCTGGTGTCTCCACACCATAGACTCAAGACTCATCTACTAAAGAGAAATGATTGTACACCAACCTTCTGGATCAATCACCATCCTCTTGATAATCCTATGGTCGGGAGCATTTTATGAGTTAATAATGATTTATTCATGTCTTAAATTTTCAATTCTTAAAAATATGAATTATCAATACCATTAACTCAAAGGATGTATCACAAATACTAAATACACATATGTAATAGAAAATAACCCATTTTATT
Source organism: Cocos nucifera (assembly GCA_006176705.1). Classification (NCBI taxonomy): domain Eukaryota; kingdom Viridiplantae; phylum Streptophyta; class Magnoliopsida; order Arecales; family Arecaceae; genus Cocos; species Cocos nucifera. Next base: position 350,654 of record QRFJ01002183.1, on the reverse strand, counting down.
GATAATAATCAAAATTATAATTATGCCCTTAGAAGTGTATTACAAGTGTCAGTCAATTTTGACTTCTAGGGCACATATATCTAACAATCCCATGTTGAAACGCACCTAATCCCATAAGGTTTGTCACCCAAAATTCTCCATAATTATCATATAAAATAAATGGGAGAAAGAGAAGAAGTCTAGGTGTAATAAACTTCTTCCTAGAATTTGATCTCCATCAAATTCCTTTGACCTGGTATAAAGCTATCCATATGGGTTGCATTCCTAGGGGGACGTGCACCCTCTCCATTCTCGTGAAAACATCTAGGGGTGTGCACCCCAAGAAATTCTCCAGGGGGTGCATGCCCCCTATCTCTTCTTTCTTACATTAGGGTCAACCTTTGACCCTTATCCAAAACAAAAAATGGTAGGTGATAGGAATTAGCAGGTATTGTTTTAAATTCATCTGATGAATTAAGACAATTCTTTTTTTACCTGGACAGGCTCCAGTCAAGATTTTGGGTAAGTCAAACTCATTTGAGATTAACTAGAAAGACTACAGAAGCAGAATGTTAGGCTCAATCATGTACTAGCATGATTTTCTTGAACCTAATTTGTTCTTATCCAAATCAATCGAACTGGGTTAGTCCAATTGATTACATCTAGATCCAAACCCTTATTTGTGTGATCTAGTTAGGTTCAGTTCCATATGGTAATGGGATATGTCATGATATCTATCATCGACATCATCAAAATACCTTTCGATGGAGTAAAACTTTTTCAATTCACATAATTAGAAATGATCAATCATCAAGATCATTCTAATTGCTCCCAAAATCCACCAGTGATACCTAGCAATCTATGATGGCAATCCATCAGAACTAAAAATGAACCTCTCGATGCAACTATCTATGTGATTGGATTCTTCTATCTTGAGCCCCGATAGGATTAAGATCTAGATGAACTCGTCAAACCCAACATCTATCATATGAGTTAATCATTCAATTTGAGTCCGATGTAAAATCCTAATAGAAACTCTTTCTATAATCTTCACACTGCCATGGTCATGGGCTTATGGACTCAATCTTATGATCATTATAGAGCTACTCCTCATCTACCGAGGTAGATAGATCCCATATTGGTGTAATCCAATTTTTATAATGAACATGCTATAGCCAACATACACCTCAGAATTTTGAATGGCTAGAAGATCGAGTTATGGTGTAGTTAAACTATAACACCCTCAAGATAAACTGTAGATGCACCTCAGGTCAAAGAACCAGACACACCACTATAGCATCGAGCCAATCATCGATAAGAAGGTAAACTGCCTTATGACTGCTCGAGGTGGTCACACTCAGTATCCTCATTCTCTAATGAATACCTGTACTCTCACTCTAATGTCTCCATACCATAGAGTCAAAATTCATTTATCTTAAAAAAGTAATCATACACCAATCTTCTGGATCGATCACCATCCTCATAATGATCCTACTGTCAGTAGCAGTTTATGAGTTAATTATGAAAATTCATGTCTTAAATTTTCAACTCTTGAAAATGTGAATTATCATTATCATTAACTCAAAGGATGTATCACAAACACTTTAAATACACACTATAATAAAAAATAATTATTTTATTAATTTATAGTCAAAATTATAAAATTATTCCTAAAAGTGTATTACAAGTGTTAGCCAATCTGGCTTATAGGGCACACATGTAACATTACATCCAATAGATACAATACCTTCAAGTGGATCTTTCAAGGTCCAGACTTGGTTCAAGTGTATCGAGTCAATTTCTGACTTCATTACCTCTTGTCATTTTTTGAAGTCAATATCTAATATCACCTCATCATAGTTTTGGGATCATCATCATGAATCCTATTTTTTATGAGAAATATTTCTTCTACACCCTTTGAAATAATACCTAAGTATCTCTCAAAAGGATAGGAAACCCTATTTGACCTATGAGGTGGAGGAGATAGTGTATGGATCAGCTTAGACTGATTGGGTTTCTCAGATTTCTTAGCTCGTTGCTCTTCGGAGACTTTCTCCTCAAGCCTAATCTGTCTTTCAAAGCCACCATCTTGAATAAACTATTTTTCAAAAAATATAGCATGTCGACTCACAATCACATTATGGCCTTTTAAAAGATAGAAATAATATCCTAACAGTCCTTTAGGATATTCGATGAATCGAGCTCTAAGGGACCTAGATTCTAACCTGTCCATCTGCTATCTATTGACATGGGCTAGACAATCTCAGACTTGGCTTCGTATCATACCATATCTCATACAGTATGGTAGAAATTATTTTAGATGGAATCCTATTCAATAGGTAAATAGCTATTAGCAAACTATATCCCCAAAAAAATTTAGAAAAGTCTGTGAAGCTCATCATGGATTGAACCATATCTAATAGAATTTGATTTCTCCATTTTGAAACCTTATTGAGTTGAGGCATTCCAGGCAGAGTTCATTATGAGACTATGCCATTCTCCTTAAGATAGTTTATAAATTTTTGACTAAAGTATTTATCTCCTTGATCTAATCAAAAAATTTTAATAGACTTTTTAGTTTGCTTTTCCACTTTATGTCTGAATTTTCTAAACTTTTCAAAGGCTTCAGACTTGTATCTTATCAAGTACACATATCCATACCAAGATAAATCATCAATAAAGATATTGAAGTAGACATAACCACCTCTAGTCGGCACATCAAATAGATCGCAGACATCTGTATGTACTAGGACATGTAATTTTATGGTCCTTTCCTTATATCCTACAAAGGGTAGCTTGATCATTTTATCTTGAAGGCATGATTCATAAATTGGATATGACTCGAAAGTCAACGGATCCATTAGTCTGGATTTCTCTAATTTGTTAATCCTATCTTCAACTATATGACCTAGCCTAAGGTCTCACAAGTACTTTTCATTAACACTATCTCTAGATCATTTTGATCCTATAGCATTCATACTATGCTGGACATTATTAATAGATATATCTATATGTAACTAGTAGAGATCATTTATTAAGAAACCACTTACAATTTTATTTTTTTTAAAAAGAATAGTACAGTAATTCTTAAAGAAACTAATTACATAGTTTTCTTATGCTAGACAAAAAATAGAAATCAAATTCCTGCTCTTAGCAAGTACATAAAAATAGTCTCTAAGAATTAAGATACTTCTAGATTGTAGTCGCAGAGGATAGATTTCTACAGCCACAATAGCAACTCTTGCTCCATTTCTGACATGCAGGATCATTTCACCATCCCTCAGCCTCCTGCTATCCTCAAGACCCTGCAAAAAAGTACATAAATAAGTACTAGATCCAGAGTCAAGCATCCAACTAGATGTAGAAGAAACTGTTAGGTTCATCTCAATGACAAGCATACCTTTAGAACATCTATCTTCCTATTTGTTCTTCAGGCTGGCCAGGTATATAGGGCAATTCTACTTTCAATAGCCATCGAAGTTGCAGTGGAAATACTTTTCTTTTTCTACGATCTTCTTCTTTGGATCATCCTTCTTGTCCTTCTTCTCCTCGATCGTCTGTTTCTTCGCAGACTTCTTTTTCTTACAAGAGGACTTTCTCTTGGAAGAAGTTCACTCCACAACAAGCACTAAGCCTCTTGAACTCTTTAAGATCCCCTCACTAGTAACCAACAAATTCAATAACTCAGCCAAGATGTACTGAATCTTATTCATATGTAAGTTCATAATGAACTGCCCATATGACTTAGTCAAGAACTATAAGATCAAATCAATCTGCACATCCTTGTCCATATGCATCCCGAGCTTCTCAAGCTCCTCTAAGTTCTTGATCATTGACAAGCAATGATCATGAACCACTACCCATCATGCATCTAAGCCTTAAAGAGCCTCTTCAACACTTCATAGCGTGCTGTGTGACTCTACTCGCCATATAGCTCTTGTAGGTGGGCCAACATTTAGCTGATAGTCTTTATATCTTCATGTTGGTGCTGTAATTTATCAGACATTAAGGTCAACATATAGCACCTAACCTTGTTGTCATCATCCAATCACTTCTCACAAGATGCTCTATGATCGATGATCGAACAAGCTGAGAGAGTGGAAAGTTTCTAATCCAGGACATAAGTCAGCTTCTCGAAACTCAAAATAATTTTTAAGTTCTGGAGCTAATCATTGAAATTAGGTTCGATCAATCGATGGTTCTCTAGAATCCTAACTAAGGGTTGGATGTAGATATTTTTCAGTAGAGAGTCAAAGATTCTAGTTAGACTTATAATTGACTTAATTAATTTATTTAGAATTTTTATTTTTGAATAAATTTTTAGGCTTTCACTATTTTTCTAGATCCCTACACTTCGTTGGTAAAGATGCGAAAGTCTCCACGATCATAGACTTTTAGTGGATGGTGCGATTCCATCGATTAGCTTACCACCTCACCTAACAGTTATTGATGATGAGTCCATCGATAAGTGGACAACTCTTGTCCAATATTTCTCTAAACATGTTGCACCGTAGGTCTCTAATTCATGAAGCTTATCATGCTCAGAATATTGCTCCACTCCTTAGTTAAGTTAGATCCACCATTTACATGAATTGGATTCGTGATTGGAACCTCATCATTTCTAAAATATTGAGCCCAACCCATCCTCCAATCCATAGCATCCTATGCCTAATAGGTGTGGTTGCATCTTTCTAGTGCAATTGAACCACTGTATCCAGTCGAGAACAATCAACACCGAAAAGGGCCCGCATAACTATAATGGTGGAAGACCAATGGACTTAATATTTTTCTTAGAAAGATTTTAATTTAGATCTCTTTAATCCTTAAATAGTCATAATGATTATGACTAACCTAGTAGCATGGATTAACTTGAATCATTAGCAACCTCAATATAGAACTGGGTAGACCCAATGGACTACATAAATGAGATCGATGGAAGGGATATGCTATTAACTCGCCATGGATGCATCCAAGTCGAGTAGCTCCTAATTAAAAACTACCAGTCATATCTGCCAAACTTATCTTAGACACCAATTTATCAGATTAGAACTGATTGGGTTCACCTATAATTCAAGCTTGAGCCATGGAGCCAGATTAGATCTTGAAGTAATCAACCATATGTGGTTGTGAGTCGACCTTAACCAAACTTACAACTATTAGGCTGGTCAATTTTAAGCATTCTTGATCCCATCTAATCAACTCTTGATTCAGTTTGATCAACTGCTCAAGCTAAACCTAATCAAGCTACCCATACACTGAACCCACATTTTATGAAGGTATCTTAGATTTGAAAATTCTCAATTTTTAGATCTAATTAGTTTTAACTTAATTCTTAATTAAGTCTAATGGGATTTAGAAAACAAAGCATGCATTTAGATTCTAGAGTTTTTGGATCTAGGATTTTGCAGAAAAGTAAGTTTTGCTTTTCTGATTGTGGATAAATGTGCAGCACCCGTACATGCCATAAGAGTACCCCATCAAATGGAAAGCGAGGACCTTTAAACCCTTTTTACTCTTTTGACTGGACGGCCAAGGGGAATGTCCCAACCAAAAAAAATAAACTATGCTACAAAAAACTAGATTTAGCACATATATCACATATACGATAATACATATAATCTACACATGCTTTGCATACATCTCCTGTATCAAAATTTAAAATACATCTCATGTATCAGATCTAATTATATCTCATATAAAATTAGAAAAATAAATTAATCTCATTAAATAAAAATTTAGATCTAATCTAATCTAGATCTAGAATTAGAACGCAACTCTAATACCAGTTGAATGAAAAACTACTATAGGATCAGCCTGATCAGATCAAATTGTGTAGCAAAATTTTAAAATTTTTAAATCTTGATCCAATCAGATCTGAGAGTTTTCAAATCTAATTAGATAGATCTAAAATAAAAACTAAAAATCTGATATCAAATATCACCTGATTTAGGTGAATAGTTCACCCTCAATGATGATCCGAATGCTGACAGAGGTTCTGATTGTAGCCGTGCATGTGTCCGACCTCTACTAGCATCCACTTGGATCAAATCTAGAGGTCTTTTTCTTCTAGATCTGATCTCAAAAAATTAGTTCTGGAACTTCATAGATGCACCTTCGACTCGATCTTCGATAGCAACTTGATCGTCTCATGATCTGGAACTTGTCGATGTAGTCTTGCAGTAATAGCACCTCGATGCTCTAAGTGCTGATCCGCCCAACTTTTATGCATGGAGAAGAGGGAGAAGAGCAGGGAGAGGAGGCATGGAGGATAGAGGAAGAGGCAAAGCCTGGGCATGGTGAATCAGATAACCAAACCCTTTGGCCAGCAAGTCTATTTATAGATTATGTACGACCCTGAGTCCTAGGGCTTCTAGGCTCTGAACTGGTCAAAGCAAAGAAGCAGAAGGACTCTCCCTTTAATTTTCATGCCATATATTAGAATTTCTTCTTATTTTGTTGTGCAAATAGAAGGAAAAATGGTGCCACCTTATCTGATAAGGTGGAGTGGGCACAGATAATCTTTTTCTAGGAGTTTGAACTTTTCAAATTCTTGTGGACCAATTCAAACTCATTTGAATTCCAACCTCACAAATTTATCCCTCTCTCCATGCAAAAAATCATCTGGGGCACGTGTGAAGGAACTAGATCTATGATTTCAGGGCTAGATCTTGAAACATTTTCTAAATCAACAGTGGAAGACTTAAAATTAATCTAATTAATTCTAAATATCAGATAATTCCTAGATCTAAGATCATATTATATGATTATTGTATGGTATTTAAATCTAAAATCAAAAATAAATAAGAAGAAAAGATTGATCACATCAACCTAGATCTATACTACATCTCATGGATGTATGAAAAAAATAATAGATCAGATATATTATCTGAGCAAGTTAGACGTTCTAACTCATTGATCCAGGCTTGAAGATGAAGTTGCAAGCCATACATACATCCGGCCTCTAAGAGTCATCCACACGAGCCCACGATCATGATCAAAAATTTAGATGCTGAAAATCAGCAAAGTATACTAGTACTGTGCTGATCTTTCTTCGATGGTTGATCAGATGCTTTCTTTCTTCTAGATTGGACTCTTCCAAAGAGGAGGAGGAGAAGAGGTTTTAGATGTGAGACACTCTCAAAAAACCCAAGGAAGAAGGAAGGAAAGAGATGAACAAAGCAACCCTAGAAGAAGACCCTCTTCTTCTTCTCTTTGCTCTTACCTAGACATCTAGTTTTGTGTCTATTGAATCTCAACACCCAGAGGTTCTCTCTCCTTGATTTTCATACACCTCAAAGCCTCTGAAAGGTCTGTAATCCACAAAAATTTTAAATCAAAATTTGTTCAAAATATATAGAAAAAGAAGAGTCCTTGTCCAGGTCAAATACTAGACAAGGAAAGGTCAAACAAGGCAAGTCAATGGGTGCCCAACTCTTGGACGCCCCCTTCATAATTTTTGGCAAGTACCAGAAAGGAAAGGCACACAAGAAAAGGGATTTCTCATGTGGAATAAGAGAAAAATTAATTGGGAGAGGGGGCGGCACCTTTTGGGAAGAGTTTAGGTTTGTTAGGATTTTATCTCATAGAATCCAATATCGAAACAAACTCCTTCTTTGACTTGATCTTCTACCCAATTACCATATGAGAAAGAGAGGGTACATGAAGTTCAGGAAGAAAAAGATTTTTCATGAAAAATACCAAAAAAATAGGCATCGGGGGCATTGGGACTAAGGTGGTGCAAGGAGGAATCCTAGTCTTACTAGAATTCTATCTATGACTTGGTCAAAGAAGTTTCTTAAACTAAATTAAACCAAAGCCAACTCAACCAAATTAAATTAGGTTCTAATCCAATTAATGATTTAATTAGATGAGATTAAATTAGATTTAATTTTAATTTAATTTTTTAATCAAATTAGAAAATTGGGTTGACCTAAGTTCTAGTTAGACTAGAACTAGTTTTTTTCTTGCACTTGACTTAGCCAATAAGTCAATTGAACTTGATCCAATCAAGCCCAAACCAAATCTAATTAAATCATATTTAATTAAACTTAATCTCAGCTCTTTATCTTAATCAAATTAATCCAATTAGCAATCGAATTGCTAATCAATCCTTCTACAATACTTGTACTAGGTTAAACATCAATCGTATTGATTGTTTAATCCTAGAATAATTCCCAATCGTTGATCAACCATCCAATCAGATCATGAGCTCTAATATGTGTGACTTCATAGGTCCAAATCTAAGCCACTAGCTAAGAAATAAATTTTTGTATCAATCGAAGTAACCATCTAGCAATGATATCCAATGGTCGGATAGGTCGAATGTGTAGAACATCATCCTTAGAACCTATGTGGATATAGTTTTCATATAATTAATCCCCTTGACCAAAATGCTCGTAGGATAAATCAGAGTTCAACTATCAACTCTGATCAAATTATTCACATTATATTTCAAAATATCAAATCCATCTGATGGATTATCCTGACCAAGATTTTGCTATATTGAAATACAGTGATACATTCTTCTCCAACTCTTGGAGTGGTCAATTCCATCTTGATCACACACCAACTTCGTAAGTACTTAACTATGCCCAAAAGTCTTTCGTTACTAAATTAGAAATTTAGTTAGTCTGATACAAAAGCACAGTGAGTTGCTTGCAAGTCACTGAGGTGATCTTAGATCTAAGGGACACTTATACCTATATCCCATCAAAGACATCCTCGACAGCAGAATGCTCTGGAGTTGGTCATGTTCAATGATGATGCACCCATACATCTCACCTGTATGTCATACCAGTGTCTCCATACTTCTTGGTTAAGAGGACAACCAACCTATATGGTATATAGCGACCTATGCTCGATAGATGCTGTTGTCCTAATTAACAGCCTATCATTTGGTCGTGAAAAAATTTAAGGACTAATCGATAAATCCTCTCTTTATCAAAGCTAAATAGTCCTAAGAACTTCATCACAAAAATATTGTTAGAAGATGAAAATTTATGATGAAAAACATGCCAAAGTATTTTATTTATCAATGATCAATTACATATACAAAGTAGCTCAACCGTTAATAGGCTAACAATTAGCTTTTGGGACACAATTTTCAATAACTTTCACTTGTTCTAAAGCCACTCAGCACATTATCTAATATCCATCTTTGACTTATAGTTGTCGAACTCCTTGATTGTCAGGGCTTTAGTGAAAGGATCGGCTAGGTTCTCCTTTCCATCGATCTTCTGAAGATCGACATCACCACAATCCACAATCTTATGGATCAGATGAAAGTGGCACAGAATGTGCTTTGTCTACTGGTGTGCCTTCGATTCCTTTGCTTGAGCTATGGTGCTAGTGCTGTCGCAGTAAAGTAGGATTGGACCATCAATAGAGGGTGCTACTCTAAGCTCGGTGATGAACTTTCTCAACCATAACTTCCTTTACTGCATCTGATGCTACCATGTACTCTATTTTGCAAATGAAGTCTGTCACTGTATGCTGCTTGAAACTTTTCCAGCAAATGACTCTACCATTTAGAGTAAAGATATACCTCGATACACTTCTACTATCATCATGATTAGATTGAAAGCTAGAGTCTGTAAATCCTATAAGTTTTAGATCTGACTTACCATAAATTAACCATTGGTCCTTAATATTTCTCAAATACTTCAGAATGATTTTAACCACCTTCCAGTAATTTTTTTCAAGGTCAGACTGATATCTACTCACTACTCCTATTGCGTATGCCACATTTAATCTCATACATATCATTGCATACATGATAGATCCCACTATTGAAGCATATAGGATTCTATTCATACACTCTCTCTCTCTTTAGGAGTTATCGAACAATCCTTCTTAGAGAGTAGAATTTTTTGATCTATTAGAAGATAGCCCTTTTTGGAATTCTCTATACTAAACCTCTTCAGCATAGTTTCTATGTACGTGGACTGGGATATACCAAGCATCCTTTTAGATCTATCCCTATAGATCTTCATCCCTAGGATGTAGGATACTTCACCCAAGACCTTCATGGAGAACTATGATGATAATCAAACTTTTATTTCCTATAGTGTGGGGATGTCATTCTCGATTAAGAGAATATCATCCACGTACAAAATAAGGAATACCACTGCTGGACCATTTGCCCATTTATAAATGCAGGGTTCTTCTCCTTTCTTAAAGAAGCCATATGTTTTGATCATTTTATCAAAATGCATGTTCCAACTCTGAGATGCTTTCTTCAATCCATAAATGGATCTCTGAAGTCTGCACATCTTAAACTCATCTATGGATGAGAGTCCCTCAAGTTGTATCATATACACCTCTTTGGTCAACTCTCTATTTAAGAAAGCTATCTTCACATCCATCTACCAGATCTCATAGTCCAGGTGGGCAGCTATTGCAAGCATTATCTAAATGAATTTGAGCATTGCCACTAGGGAGAATGTCTCATCATAGTCAATACCATAACGTTGATGATACCTCTTGGCAATCAGATGGACTTTATAGGTCTCCACCTTTCCGTCTGTGCCTCTTTTCTTTTTGAATATCCATTTACACCTAATGGATTTAACCCCTTCGGATGGGTCAATTAATGTCCATACATCATTGACCTCCGTGGAATCCATTTTGGATCTCACAGCTTCTAGCCATTTCTCTAAGTCAGACCTCTGCATAGCATCCATGTAAGTGATTTGATCCTCATCATTCTCATCGAGTTCAATGGGATCACCATCCTGAATCAAGAATCCATTGTATCTATCTGGATGGCGTGGTACTCTACCGGATCGCCTTAATGGTGCGGATTTACTAGGCTTCGAATCTAATCTGATCAAATCTGACTTAGGTTCAGTATTCTATGCCGGACATTTTATCTGTTGAACTTCATCAAGTTCAACCTTAAAGACAACAGTTCCTTCACTAAAGAACTCCTTTTCCAAAAAGATTGCTCTAAGGCTGACAAACATCTTTTGTTCATCAGCATAGTAGAAATAGTATCCTTTGGTCTCTTTTGAGTATCCTATAAATGCATACTTGTCAAACCTAGGTCCAAGTTTATCTGTAATTAATCATTTGACATAAGCCAGGCACCTCCAAAACCTGAGGTATAAAAATGCTGACTTACGTCCTGTCTATATCTCATATGGAGTTTTAACCATAGATTTACTTGGAACCCTATTTAAAAGATAGCAAGCCAATTCAAGTGTATATCCCCAGAGGGATATCGGTAAGCTGGCAAAATCCATCATGGATTGGACGATGTCTAACAGAGTCTGATTCCTTCTTTCAGATATACTATTATGCTGTGGTATTTCTAGAGGAGTCCATTGGGAGAGAATCTCATTCTCTCCTAGATATGTGAGAAACTCATCAAAAAGATATTCTCCTCCTTGGTCAGATCGAAGAGTTTTAATACTCTTTTCAGTTTATTTTTCTACTTCACTTCAAAATTTTTTAAACATTTCAAAAGAATCTAACTTATGTTTCATCAGATAGACATATCCATATCTGGATAGATCATCTATGAAAGTGATGAAGTAGACATATCAACCTCTGACACTTATGCTCATTGGTCCATATACATAAGTATGTACTAGATCTAAGAGCTCAGTGGCTCTCTCACCTTTTCTAATAAAAGATGACTTGATCATTTTACCAACAAGATAGGATTCACAGGTTGAAAGTGATTCATAATTACTAAGTTTGAGGATACCCTCTTGAGCCAACCTACTTATCATGTTCTTGTTTATATGACCTAGCCTACAGTGCCATAAGTAGATATCTATCATATTATCTAATCTAGGATGTTTGCCAGTTGAATAGACTATATTAATAGATTGTGATAATATATATACACCATTATTTAATTATCCATAGAAAGCAGTAACACTATTCATAATGATATTACAAACTCATTTCTTTATTAAAATTTCATAATTGTTCATGGCCAAAAGATCTATAGAAATGATATTTTAAAAAAAAACTAGGATAAAAATGATAATCACTAAGAACAATGGTATGAGATTCAAATACAAGTTTCAAAATTTCTAAAGCTAGAACTGGAATGAATCTTCCATCTTCAACGTTCAGGAACCTTTCATCTTGCTCGAATCTTCTACTGACCTGCAACCCCTGCAATGAATTGCAAATATGGTAAGGGCTATCGGTATCCAATACCCAGTCAATAATATCATAAATAGAGAAAATGCAAGGAGTTATCAAATAAATATCTTGCCCAGCAATAGCCTGCTTCTCTTTGCCTGTTCGGATCTAGGAAAGCAATGTACTGAGGATAATTTCTCTTCTAGTGCCCTCGCTTCTTGCAAAAGATGCATTCAACTTAACCCTTATCGAGCTTGATATTCCTGGTCTGGTCCTGCATAGATGTCCTAGCATGAACTTGCACCTTCTTAGCTTTCTTCTTCTTGTTCTTCTTTCCTTTTTCAAAAAATCAAAAATGAGAAGATGAACCTCCCACTAAGTTCACCAACTTCTTGTGGAGTTGGTGATCCTTCTCAAAGTTCTGAAGTAACCCCAGTAACCCATGGTAGTCAACACTAGACTTTGACATTTTATAATATGTAAGAAATGGGAGATAAGACTTGGGCAATGAGTTCAGTATTGCATCTTTTCCAAGCTATTTATGTAAGAAAAAGTTGAGCTTGCTCAAGTGCTCTATCAGCTCGATCATGTACAGTATATGATCAGTGATAGAGACTCCATTTCGTATTCTAGTGTTGAAGATGGTACAACTAGTCTTATGCCTCTCAACATCATCGGATGTGCCAAATTAAAGAATCCTCCAACACTTGAAGCATGTCCTTTGGCTGAGCCATTTTAAATTTACAACTTTGGTTGTGATAAAGAATCCTCTAGATGCTATTGTCCTAATTAATAGCTTATCATTTGGTCGTCAATAAATTTAAGGACTAATCAATAAATTCTCTCTTTATCAAAGCTAAATAGTCCTAAGGACTTCATCACAAAAATGTTGTTAGAAGATGAAAACTTGTGATGAAAAATATGCCAAAGTATTTTATTTATCAATGATCAATTACATATATAAAGTAGCTCAACCATTAATAGGCTAACGATTGGCTTTTTGGAGACCATTCTCAATAGTGCATCCTAAGAAAATCTCCACGGAGCATGCGCCCTCTCCCTTCTTTCCTGCAAAGACTGGGTCAAATGATCCTTTATCTTGATGCCCATCTCATGAGACTAGGACAAGTCCTGATCTAATCAAGATAAAGTTTGATCTAATCAAGACAAGATCTAGTCAGATCAGGATAAATCCATATAGGATTCCTGAACGAGCCAAATTAAATTTGACTGATTCAAACCAACTAGGAAGTCTATAGAAGAAAAAAGTTAGGTTCAATCATGTGCTAGTATAATTTTTTTAAACCTAATTAGATCTAATCCAAATCAATCGAACCATGTTAGCCTAATAAATTGTTAGATATATATGCCCTAGAAGCCAGAATTGGCTGATACTTGCAATACACTTCTAGAGGCAAAATTATAATTTTAACTAATATCAATAAAATGGATTATTTTCTATCACATATGTGTATTTAGTGTCTGTGATACATCCTTTGAGTTAATAGTAATGATAATTTATATTTTTAAGAGTTGAAAATTTAAGACATGAATAATCATTATTAACTCATAAAATGCTCCCGACCATAGGATCATTACGAGGATGGTGATTGATCTGGAAGGTTGGTGTATAATTGCTTCTCTTTAGTAGATGAGTCTTGAGTCTACGGTGTGGAGACACCAGAGCGAGAGTACAGATACTCGTTAGAGAACGAGGGCACTGAGCGTGACCACCTCGAGTAGTCATTAGGAAGTCTACCTTCTCGTCGATGACTGACTCGATGCTACAGTGGTGTGTCTGGTTCTTTGACCTAAGGTGCATCGGTAGTTCACCTTAAGGGTGTTATAGTTTGACTACACCATTACTCGATCTCCTAGCCATATGGAATCCTGAGGTGTATGTTGGCTATAGCATGTTCATTGTAGGAACTGGATAGCATCAAGATGGAATCTATCTACCTCGGTGGTAGAGGAGCAGCCCTATGATGATCATGAGAATCAAGTCTAGAAGTCCATGGCCATGGATAGAGTGAAATAATAGAAAGAGTTTCTATTTAGATTTTCACATTGGACTTGAAATCGAATGATTACATCATATGACAGAGACTAGGGTTTGACGAGTTCACCTTAACCCTAATCTGATCGGGGCTCAAGATAGAAGAACTTAATCACATAAGTAGCTGCACCAAGAGGTTCACATTCAGCTCTGATGGGTTGCCACCATATACTGCTAGGTGTCACTGGTGGATTTTGGGAGCAATTAGAATGATTTAGATGATCGATCATTCTAGCTGTTCGAATCAGAAGAGTTCTGATCCATCGAAAGGAGTTTCAATAATATCAATGATAGAGATCATGACATATCCCATTATCATATAGAACTGAACCTAACTGAATCACACAAACAAGGATTTGAATCTGGTAATCATCAATTGAACTAATCTAGTTCAATTGATCTGAATGAGATTCAATTAGGTTCAAGAAAATCGTGCTAGCACTCGATTGAACCTAACGTTCTTCTTTTGCTATCATAAATAAGTTGTCCTGACTGAGCCAAAGAAGTTTGTGCTCAATCAGAGGCCTTCATATGGTCTGACTGGAGGTTGTCCAAGTTAGAAAAGGTTATCTTATTTTGTAGGATATTATCTGCCATTTTTGGTCACTTGCCATTTCTCGTTCTTTAACTTTGATCAAAAGTCTACCTTTGATTGGTCAAATGTTGACCATTAACACTTTGACTTTTGTTCATGTGTCACACATCTATTAGAGAGCTGGTGGGGGCCTGTCCCCCTGCCAGAACCTGGCAAGGAAGAGGGCGCACGCCACCCTTGGCGTGTGCCCAAGCTGGAGGTGCCCAGGAGTCCCTGTTGGACAGGGACTCCATCTCCTTTTTGGATTCCAATTAGAGTTCTCCTAAGAACCAACTTGGACTGGTCTTAGGTGCCCTCTAAGGAGAAATTCAGGGGACTCTATTCCCATCAATCAGATTTAGATTTGATTTTACAAAGAGTTATGATTGGTTGGGAAAAAGAGAAGTTGGATCACAGACAGTCTATAAATAAGATCCTGTGCCCAACTCAGATAGTATGATTGTATGATTGGAGAATTGAAATCCCACACCCGAAGGCTGCCTCTCCCCTCTTCCTCCATGCCAAACCCACCTTCTCCCTCTCCTCTCCACGTCCAAAGTGTTTTGGATTCTTGGTTGGTGCGATTCAGATCAAAGAAAGGCGACTGAAAGCTAGAAGGCTGTACTGCTGCATAGGACAACTGCTGATCTTCGAAAAGAGTTTTGAAGATCCTCCATATTAGATCCAGATCTGATTTTTGGAAATATGATAGAGAAGAAGAGGATCTCTAGATCCAGCCCGAGTGGATACCAGTAGAGGCCAGGCACTTGCGTGGCTAGATCCAGAACCTTCCGCTGCTTACAGGATCATCAACGGGTAATAGGATTACCCACTTCAAGGTAAATTAAATTTGATTTAATTTATCTAATTTTATTTTAATTTCTAAAATAATAATAATTAAATCTAAAATTATTTAGATCTGATCTAGATCAAAAAAAAAAATTTTGAAATATATCTCTTGATCTGATCAGATCTGAACGAACCTGATCCGAGAAATCAGGATTTTCCTTCAACTGGTATCAGAGCCAAGGTTCTAAAAGTATTTAGATCTAATTTTAAATTTATTTTAATTAAAAAATAAGTAATTTTAGATGTCACATGAGATGTGATCAGATCTAAAATCAGAAAAAATTAAAATTAAATGATTTGGATCTAAGATTAGAAAATATGCATGACTAGTTCTAAAATAGAATAGTTCTATAGAATAGTCTTGCATATTTTTAATTTAATTTGATTAAATCATATTTTAGATCTATTTATTTACTATTTTTTGATATTATAATATTATAATAATATCTAAAAAATAGCAAATAAAAATTATTTAATTTTTAAATATCATATGAGATATGATTGATGCATGTCTAGACTAGTTGTAGAATAGTTCTACATAATTATCTAGATTAGAATTTATTTTGATTAGATCAATTTAAATCTAATTTTTTAGATTATTATGAGATAATTTAGATCTAAAAATATGCATGATTCGATACATGAGATGTATGCAAAATATGCCATGATTAGATCTAATTTGTATATGAGATATATGATATAGATCTAAAACTATTTTGTAGTATTGCATGTTCCTGATTAAGGCGTTCCTCTTGGCCGTCCGGTCATAAGAATGAAGAAGGGTTTAAAGGCCCTCTCTTTCCATTCGATGGGGTGTTCTTATGATGTGTAGGGGTGCTGCGTGTTCGTCCTTAATCAGAAATCCAAAACTTACTTTCTGCAAAACCCTAGATCCTGAAACCCTAGGATTTTATTATGCATATTTTATTTATGAACCCTACTTAATTAAAAATTAAGATTATGGAATATCAATTAGGTCTAAAATTAAGAATTTTAGATCTAAGACATATTCATAATACTGGGTTCGGGCTTGGGTAGCTCAATTAGGTCTAAGCGGTTGATCAAACCGAATCAAGAGTTGGTTAGATGGGATCAACAATGCTTAAATTGACCAGCCTAATAGGATTAAGTCTGGGTCAAGATCGAGTCACGATCAAGCAAGACCTAATTAGGCTCAGAGGTTAGAGTCTGGATTGTAGGCTAACCCAATTGGTTCTGGCTCAATAATTTGGTGTCTAAGGTAAGTTTGGCACATACGACCGACTGGTTTTTAATTGGAAGCTACTCGACCTGAATGCATTCTTGTATGAGTTAATGGCATATTCCTTCCACCGGTCTCACTTACCTGGCCATATCTGTTGACACAGTTCTGATCTGAAGTGGTCAATAATCCGAGCTAACCCATGCCACTAGGTTAGTCATAATTGTTATGACTATGACAAGTCTAGTTTAATGAGACCTGAATCAATTCTCCCTAAGAAAAGATTAAGTCTGAGGTCTTCCACCATTGTAGATGTGCGGGCCCTTCCTCGGGGTTGATTGTTCTCGGCTGGATACAGTGGCTCAGTTGCACCGGAGAAGATGCAACCATGTCTATTAGGCATTGGATGCTATGGGCTGGAGGATGAGTTGGGCTCAATATTTCTGGATACGGTGAGAGACTCAATTAGGAACCCAGTCTATGCAAATGGTGGGTCTGACTTAACTAAGGAGTGGATCAATATTCCGGATACGGTGAGATTCATGAATTAGAGACCAAGTTTGGGTGCACCATGATTAGAGAATCATTGAACAAGAGTTGTTCACTCATTGGCTAACCCATCACCAATAACTGTTAGGTGAGGTGATGAGTCAGTTGGTGAGACCGCACCACCCACTAGAAATCATTAATCATGGAAGATTTTTGCATCTCTACAGAGGGAGTGTAGGGATCCGAGAAAATAGTGGGAGCTAATTTATTTAAAAATAAAATTCCCTAAATAAATTGGTCAAGTCATAATTACAGTATCTAACTAGAATCTTTGACTCTCTACAGGAAAAATGTCTGCGTCCAACCCATTGGCACGTATCCTGGACACACATAGACTGATCGGACCCAATTATAAAGATTGGCTCAGGAACTACAAAATTATTTTGGATTTTCGAGAAGTTAACCCATGTTTTGGACCAGGACCCTCCCACCTTACCAGCCCGTCCATCTATTGAACAGAGAGCATCTCTCTGGAAAAATGGATAGACGAAGATAATAAGGCCAGATATTACATGTTGGGCTCGATGTCTGATGAGCTCCAGCGCCAACATGAAGATATCGGGACTGCTCGCCAAATGTTGGCTCACCTACAGGAGATGTTTGGTGAACAGAGTCGCGCAGCCAAATATCAAGTCACGAAATGACTTTTTAAGGCTAAGATGCGTGATGGGCAGTCAGTCCAAGATCACTGTCTGACAATGATCAAGGACATGGAAGAGCTTGAGAAGCTCGGTGTGAAGTTAGACTTGGACCTGCAGAATGATATTATTCTGCAATCCTTGACTGATGCATATGGGCAATTCATCATGAATTACCACATGCATAAACTTCAAAATTCCTTGGCCGAATTAATGAATATGCTGGTTACCGCTGAGCTTTCTATGAAAGGTTCTAAAGGCTCAGTTCTTGCTATGGAATGGACTTCTTCCAAAAGAAAGTCTTATGGAAAAGAAAAAGAAGTCTGTGAAAAAGCAGAAGGTGGAAGGAACAAAGAAGAAGAAGGCAGAGCCGAAGAAAAAGGCCGATGTCAAAGGAAAGTGTTTCCATTGCAACAGCGACGGCCATTGGAAGCGGAACTGCCCTACTTACCTGGCCACCCTAAAGAACAAGAAGGAAGGTCCTTCTGGAGGTATGCTCGTTATTGAGTCTAACCTTATGGTTTCTTCTGCATCCAGTTGGGTGCTTGACTCTGGTTCTAGTGCTCATCTGTGCACTTCCATGCAGGATCTTGAGGATAGCAGGAGGCTGAGGGATGGAGACATGATCCTATGCATCGGTAATGGAGCAAGAGTTGCTGCAGTAGCCGTGGGAACATACCCTCTTCGATTACCATCTGGTTTAGACTTAGTTTTGAAAGACTGTTATTATGTGCCTGCAGCTAGCAGGAATTTGATTTCTATTTCATGCTTAGCACAAGAAGGCTATGTGATTACCTTCTTTAAGGACCATTGTAACATTCTTTATGAAAGAAATAAAATTGCAAATGGTTTTCTTATTAATGGTCTTTATCAGCTACATATTGATGTACCTATTCTAACTATCGAGCAAAACGTGAATGCCAAACGACCTAGGGATAGTCCAAACGACAGGATATCTATGGCACCTAAGATTAGGTCATATAGCAGAAGATAGGATCAACAAATTGGAGAAAAATGGGCTATTGAGTTCCATTGACTTTTCGAGTCATATCCAACTTGTGAATCTTGTCTTCAAGGCAAAATGACTAAACTCCCTTTTGTTGGACATGGGGAAAGGGCCACAGATCTCCTTGCCCTAGTACATACTGATGTGTGCGGCCCATTTGATGTGCCGGCTAGAGGCAATTTTGTCTACTTCATTACCTTTATCGATGATCTATCTAGGTATGGGTATGTGTATCTTATGAGACATAAGTCTGAAGCTTTTGAAAAGTTCAAAGAATTCAGACATGAAGTAGAAAAATAAACTAGAAAATCCATTAAGGTTCTTCGATCAGATCGAGGAGGTGAATACCTTAGCTGAGAATTTCTAGACTATCTCAAGAAAAATGGCATAGTCTCTCAATGGACTCCACCAGGAACACCTCAACTCAACGGAGTTTCAGAATGGAGAAATCGGACTCTATTGGATATGGTTCGATCCATGATGAGCTTCACAGACCTTCCTGATTTTTTTTGGGGACATTCATTGTTAACTTCAATTTATCTACTGAATAGGGATTTCCTCTAAAACCATTCCTACCACACCGTATGAGATATGGCATGGTAAGAAACCAAGTCTGAGTCATCTCAGAATTTGGGGTTGTCCGGCTCATGTCAAAAGACAACAAGCGGACAAGTTAGAGTTTAGGTCCTTCAGAGCTTGATTCATAGGATATCCTAAAGAGTCATTAGGATACTATTTCTACATTCCAGAAGACCACAATGTGATTGTGAGTCGACATGCCATCTTTCTTGAAAAATAGTTTATTCAAGATAGTGGCATTGAAAAGCAGATCAAGCTTGATGAGAAAGTCTCACAAGTACAACGAGCTAAGGACCAATTGGAAACCAAATCAGGTTGAGCCAATAAGAGCACTACCTCCTCCACCTCGTAGATCGGAAAGAGTTTTTCCATCCCCTGAAAGATACTTAGGTATTATTTCAGAGAAAGTAGAGAAAATGTTCCTCGTAGGTAATGGTGCTCATGGTGATGATCCCAAAACCTACAATGAGGCGATATCAGATATCGACTCCAAGAAATGGCTAGAGGCAATGCAGTCAGAAATTGACTCGATGCACTCAAACCAAGTCTAGACCTTGGTAGATCCACCAGAAGGTATAGTACCTATTGGGTGTAAATGGATCTTCAAGAGAAAGATTGGTGCAGATGGAAATGTGGAGACATTCAAGGCTAGACTAGTGGCAAAAGGTTATAGTCAATGCAAAGGCATTGACTATCAGGATACCTTTTTTCTAATGGCTATGCTAAAATCCATCCGCATATTGCTTGCCATTGTAGCCTATTTCGATTATGAAATATGGCAAATGGATGTGAAAACGGCATTCTTGAACGGATATCTTGAGGAAGATATCTATATAGAACAGTCGCTAGGTTTCACATCCAGTGATACTGATCATAAGGTTTGCAAACTACAAAGGTCCATATATGGACTTAAGCAAGCATCTCGAAGCTGGAATACTCGTTTCAATGATGTGATCAAAATATTTGGTTTCATCAAAAACGAAGAGGAACCGTGTGTCTTCAAAAAAATCAATGGGAGCGCTGTTGTCTTCCTCGTATTGTACGTGGATGATATCCTCCTTATTGGGAATGATATTTCCATGATGACAACAGTCAAATTATGGTTGTCCAAGAAATTCTCCATGAAAGACCTAGGTGAAGCATCCTTTATTCTAGGAATTAAGGTCTATAGGGATAGACCGAATAGGATGCTAGGACTTTCATAGAAGATGTACATAGAGAAAGTACTAAAAAGGTTTAGTATGAAAAACTCTAAGAGGGGATTAATACCCTTCAAACATGGTATTCATCTTTCCAAGAAGATATGCCCTAGCACACCTGAGGAAATAGAACGCATGAGCAAGATCCCTTATGCTTCTGCAATAGGGAGCCTCATGTATGCCATGCTATGTACATGACCTGATATAACCCATTCTATGAGTGTCATAAGTACATATCAGTCAAATCCAGGTGAAGAACACTGGACTTCTGTGAAATGTATCCTTAAGTACTTAAGAAGAACTAAAGATATGATGTTAGTCTTTGGTAACGGAGAACTCCAAGTCCAGGGATACACAGACTTAGATTTCATGTCCGATATAGATGATTGAAAGTCGACATCTGAAAGTCTGTTTGTGTGCAATGATGGTGCTGTCGGTTGGAAGAGTTTCAGGCAAACTGTGATAGTAGATTCCACCATAGAAGCAGAATATATCGCTGCATCAGAAGATGCGAAGGAAGCATTCTGGTACAAAAAGTTTGCTGCAGAAATTGGAGTAATGCCATTAGATGCCATTCCTCTGTACTGCGACAATAATGGTGCCATAGTCCTTGCTAAGGAGCCGAGGTCTCACCAAAAATTTAAGCATATTGAGCGGCGATACCACCTCATTCGCGATTACCTCGAGAAGGGTTATGTCAAGGTCAAGAGAGTTAACTCCACAGATAATGTGGCAGACCCACTTACAAAGCTGTTGGGCCAGCAAAAGATCGAAGCCCATCTTGAGAAGATGGAACTTAGACTTGTAGCCAATTGGCTTTAGGACAAGTGGAAGATTGTTAGATATATATGGTCTAGAAGTCAGAATTAGCTGACACTTGTAATACACTTCTAGGGGCAAAATTTTAATTTTGACTAATATTAATAAAATGGGTTATTTTCTATCACATATGTGTATTTAGTGTCTGTGATACATCCTTTAAATTAATGGTAATGATAATTCATATTTTCAAGAGTTGAAAATTTAAGACATGAATAATCATTATTAACTCATAAAATGCTTCCGACCATAGGATTATCATGAGGATGGTGATTGATCCAGAAGATTGGTGATAATCGCTTCTCTTTAGTAGATGAGTCTTGAGTCTATGGTGTGGAGATACTAGAGCGAGAGTATAGATACTCATTAGAGAATGAGGGCACTGAGCGTGACCACCTTGAGTAGTCATTAGAAAGTCTACCTTCTCATCGATGACTGACTCGATGCTATAGTGGTGTGTCTGGTTCTTTGACCTGAGATGCATCGGCAGTTCACCTTGAGGGTGTTATAGTTTGACTACACCATTACTCGATCTCCTAGCCATATGGAACCCTGAGGTGTATGTTAGCTATAGCATGTTCATTATAGGAACTGGATAGCATCAAGATGGAATCTATCTACCTCGGTGGTAGAGGAGCAGTCCTATGATGATCATGAGAATCAAGTCCAGAAGTCCATGGCCATGGTAGAGTGAAATAATAGAAAGAGTTTCTATTTAGGTTTTTACATTGGACTTGAAATCGAATGATTACATCATATGACAGAGACTAGGGTTTGACGAGTTTACCTTAACCCTAATTTGATCGAAACTCAAGATTTTTCAGAACTTAATCACACAAGTAGCTGCACCAAGAGGTTCGCATTCAGCTCTAATGGGTTGCCACCATATACTACTAGGTATCATTGGTGGATTTTGGGAGCAATTAGAATGATTTAGATGATCAATCATTCTAGCTATTCGAATTAGAAGAGTTCTGATCCATCGAAAGGAGTTTCGATGATGTCGATGATAGAGATCATGACATATCCCATTACCATATAGAACTGAACCTAACTAGGTCACACAAATAAGGGTTTGAATCTGGTGATCATCAATTGAACTGATCTAGTTCAATTGATCTAAATGAGATTCAATTAGGTTCAACGAAATCGTGCTAGCACTCGATTGAACCTAACGTTCTTCTTTTGCTATCACAAATAAGTTATCCTGACTGAGCCAAAGGAGTTTGTGCTCAATCAGAGGCCTTCATATGGTCTGACTGGAGGTTGTCCAAGTCAGAAAAGGTTGTCTTATTTTGTAGGATATTATCTACCATTTTTGGTCACCTACCATTTCTCGTTCTTTAACTTTGGTCAAAAGTCTACCTTTGACTGGTCAAATATTGACCATTGACACTTTAACTTCTGTCCACGTGTCATACAGCTATTGAAGAGCTGGTGGGGGCCTATCCCTCTATCAGAACCTAACAAGGAAAGAGGGCACATGCCACCCTTGGCGTGTGCCCAAGCTGGAGGCGCCTAGGAGTCCCTGTTGGACAAGAACTCCATCTCTTTTTTGGATTCCAATTAGAGTTCTCCTAAGAACCAACTTTGACTAGTCTTAGATGTCCTCTAAGGAGGAATCCAGGGGACTCTATTTCCACCAATCAGATTTAGATCTGATTTCACAAAGAGTTGTGATTGGTTGGAAAAAAGAGAAGTTGGATCACTGACAGTCTATAAATAAGATCCTGCGCCCAACTCAGATAGTATGATTGTATGATTGGAGAATTAAAATCCCACACCCCAAGGCTGTCTCTCCCCTCTTCTTCCATGCCAAACCCACCTTCTTCCTCTCCTCTCCACGTCCAAAGTGTTTGGATTCTTGGTTGGTACGATTCAGATCAAAGAAAGGCGACTGAAAGCTAGAAGGCTGTACTGCTGCATAGGATAACTGCTGATCTTCGAAAAGAGTTTTGAAGATCCTCCATATTAGATCCAGATCTGATTTTTGGAGATGTGATAGAGAAGAAGAGGATCTCTAGATCCAGCCCGAGTGGATACCAGTAGAGGTCAGGCACTTGTGTGGCTTGATCCGGAACCTTCTGCTACTTACAGGATCATCAACGGGTAATAGGATTACCCACTTCAAGCTAAATTAAATTTGATTTAATTTATCTAATTTTATTTTAATTTTTAAAATAATAATAATCAGATCTAAAATATCTTAGATCTGATCTGAATCAAAGAGAAAAATTTTTGAAATATATTTCTTGATCTTATCAGATCTAAACGAACCTGATCCGGAAAATCAGAATTTTCCTTCATAAATGACATCCAGATCTAAATTTTTATTAGTGTAATCCAGTTAAGTTTCATTCTATATGGTAATGGGATATGTGGTGATCTCTATCATTGACATCATTGAAATATCTTTTGATGGACCAAAACTCTTTTGAATTTACTCAATTAGAATCATCAATCATCAAGATAATTCTAATTGGTCCCAAAATCCATAAGTGACACCTAGCAGTATGTGATGGCAATCCATTAGAATCAAATACAAATCTTTCGGTGTAGCCAACTATATAATTAGATTCTTCTATCATGAGTCCTGATAGGATCTAGGTCAAGATGAACTCGTCAAACCCAACACTTATCATATGAATGAATCATTTGATTTGAGTCCGATGTGAAATTCTAATAGAAACTCCTTTTTATTATTTCACACTACCATGATCATGGACTTTAGGACTCAATCTCATGATCATTATAGGACTACTCCTCATCTACCAAGGTTGATAGATCTTATTTTGGTGCGATTCAATTCCTATAATGAACAAGCCAATATATACCTCAGAATTTCAAATGGCTAGAGATCGAGTTATGGTATAGTCAAACTATAACACCCTCAAGGTGAACTATTAATGCACCTCAGATCAAAGAATTAGATATACAACTATAGCATCAAGCTAGTTATCGATGAGAAGGTAGACTTTCTTATGACTGCTCGAGGTAGTCACGTTCAGTGCTCTTATTCTCAACAAGTACCTATAATTTTGCTCTAGTGTCTTCATATCATAGACTCAAGACTCGTCTGTCCTAAGAAAGCAATCGTACACTAATCTTTTAGATCAATCATCATCCTCATGATGATCCTACAAT
The DNA here is from genome assembly GCA_006176705.1 of Cocos nucifera. Lineage (NCBI taxonomy): Eukaryota > Viridiplantae > Streptophyta > Magnoliopsida > Arecales > Arecaceae > Cocos > Cocos nucifera. Next base: position 325,962 of record QRFJ01002183.1, on the reverse strand, counting down.
CAAAAGTAGTTTATGAGTTAATTATGATAATATATGTCTTAAATTCTTAACTCTTGAGAATATGTATTATTCACTATAAAAAAATTGGCTATTAATGATAGCATAAGGGGTTTGCCATCACTAATGCTATTAGCGATGATAAGCCATCGATAAAAATCTATCGCTTAAATTCTTATCACTAATTACTGTTATTAGCAATGGCAAAACTCCCATTATAAATAAATTAATTAGTAACGGTAATAGTGATAAAGGATACCATCACTAATACTTTTTTATTTTATTTTTATATTTAAAATTTTAAAATACTATTAATGATAGCATATCTTATTACTAATTCCATCTCTAATATTTTTTATTTTATTTTTTTCTTAATTTAAATTTTAAAAACTATTAGCGATGATATTTTTCATCTCTAATACCATCACTAATACTTTTTATTTTATTTTTTAAACTTAAATTTAAAAAATTATTAGCGATGGTAAATGCCATTGCTAATAGTTTTTAAATTTTTTTAAAAAAATATAATTAAATTCTTTAGTGGCATATAAAAAGGGTCAATCCAGGGGATGATCTCTTTATCAAGGGATGATTTATGGGTCGATCCCTATTATCCTGCCATCCAAAAATAGAAACAAGATATTTTTATTCTGCCATAGGGGACAACCCATGGGTTGACCCTTGTGCCAGGGATGGACTCACGGGTCGATCCCTACGATAAAAATTTTCATAATGGCTAGTTTTTTGGCCCTTTTTAGCATATTAAATATTCAATAAATACTCTTCAATACTTCTAAATGGCTACTACTTATTCTCGAATATTGATTAAAGGTATAAAAGCATTCAAAAGAAGAAAAACTCAAGAGAAATTAAGGTAAAAAGGATTGAAAAGATTTTTCAGCTCCAAGTTAAAGAAACCTTCATTTGAACCTTCACCATCTCTTAAAAACATGTTCAACTCTTCATTCCATCTAAGAGTATTCTTAAAGACTTTTTTCATTCTAAGTAAAGTATATTTAATGATCTATTATGCTCATTGAGGAGCTAATTATTGTTTATCATTGTAAATCATCTTTTTCTTGCTTGCTGTTTTAAGTTTAAATTTTGGAGGATTCTAAAACTTGAAAAGGTTAATCTGAATCTTGAATCGGAGTATATAAGGTTGTTCCAAAGTATTTAGAATCTCTTTCAAGATAATTTGCCAAAAGTTCAGATAATATAAAACTATTGAAAAAATACTTTTCTATGTATTCAAATAAAAATTAATATAGGAGAGATAAGAATAATCATCATGTTCTAAGCATTGGTAGTATAATCTTTTTTTTTGTTAATTCCTTCTATCCTCCAACTAGTCCCTACACTTCAACTTCATAAATATTTTGGAAACATAATTACGTATAACTATATATGTACATAACACACTTGACATACATGCATATATACTACATAAATACATGTGTAGAGATAACATATTCTAAAAATTAATAAATTTAATATATAAATAAAAATAAAAAATAAAATAAAGGATATAACATTGAACATGTCAAGATCACCTAGATGGAGTAGTGGAGAAGGTTCAATGTAATCAGAGACCCTGCAAGCCACATCTACCTCATCACCTTGGCAAGGATCCCGCTTTCCACCCGATTGAGACTCTAAGAATGAACATATTAGAGAAAAATGTAGAGAAAAATATAGAAAAAATCAACAAAAATAAAGAGAATATTGAAAAATTAAAAAGGAAGATCTTTTTCTGCATAGATTGTTCAACTTTTTTTTGCTTTTTCCCTTCATTTTCTTTTCATTTTTTTCTCTTTTTTGGATATACATGGGAAGGATTGCACTTGAGGTGGAAGCACCTGCAAGAAGGACTCGAGAAGGGTTCCAAGCCAAAAAAAAAACAAAAGAAAAAAAGGAGACATGTGGAAAGGAAAGCACCTGCGGGGATTTGGGGGGAGGTGGGAGGTAGTTGGGGCTCACGGTTAGAAGCTCAAGGAGGGCAAAAGGCCAGCAGAGGGCTCATGTCAGAAGCTCATGATCGGGGTGACCGTGGAGAGGAGGGGCTGGGGTGGCTGGCTCGGGGCTGCGGCATAAGGAAGCACCAGCGAGGTCAAGATGGCTGCAAGCGAAGGTCGGGTTGGGGTGGTGGGGTTGGGGCGACAGCAGGCAAGGTGGGACTAGGATGGCAGGCTCGAGGCAGCGATGTAGGAGGTGCCGATGGGCTTGAGCGAGGAGGGCCAGGCGGTGGGCTCGAGGCCGCGTGGTGCTGGAGGAATGGGACAGGGGAGGATAGGGTGGGGGAGGAGGAAAGGGGGTTGAGAGGGTTTGGGCACCGACGAGAGGACGGCCACGGAATGGAAGGACCGAGCTCGGGCCGCAAGATGTCAGAGGGATGGGGTGGAGAGGGAGGAAAGGGGAGTTATGGGTTTGGGCACCGATGAGAGAGTGGTCGTGGTTGCGGAGGGATGTGGGCTCAGGACTGCAAGACACTGGAGGGATGGGGAGGGGAGGGAGGCAAGGGGGTGGGGGTTGAGGGGGGTTTGGGCACCGATGGGAGAAAAATCATTGGAAGAGTGAAAATATGGCAGAGTACTAGCGACGGCAAATTAGCCATCGCTAATACCATTAGTAGGAGTATTCATGATGGTGACTCCATCGCTAAAAATAGAAAATCATCGCTAATACTAATAAAATTTTAAAAATATATATTTTTTAATTTTTTTAAATAATTTTTTTTTAAAATTATTAGCAATGATAAATAGAGCCATTGGTAATTAACTAATTTAATTATAATTATAATTAATATTTTTAAAAAGAATTAAATTTATTAGCGATGGCTTTAGCCATCGCTAATAGTTAGCAATGCATCGCTAATATCGTATTAGTAATGGCAAAAATATCATCGCTAAATATTATCACTAATTTTAATTTTTTTTATTTTTTTTAAAATATGATATAATTTTAAAATTTAAAGTTCATCTTCATCATTCATTATCTAAATAATTATAGTTAGAATATCATCATAAAAAATCATCTCGATCCGATAGCTTTAGCTATATCGATCAATAAAATTTAATTTTGATGGTCACGAATGACTATATGATGATCTGATAGATAGAGACCATCAATAAATTCAAAAATTTATAATGATGGTCTTAATGATATTTATAGAATACTATCAAAATTTTACTTCAATCGAATATCATTATCATGATCGCTTTAGTATGGAATGATTTCGACCATTAAATGAAAAATAAGTGATCAAAAGACCAAATGATGTCCGATTAAGATAATTTTTTAGATAAATGATCTTTACTACTACTTTAATCTTAGTATGGTGGTGATCATAAAATTCAAACTGCATGTATATGAACCATCCATATTAAATAGATCTTATAAAAGTACAAGAATAATTACTTAAGGACTTTAAGAATGAGTATCAAGAGATATATAGTTTTGAATCATTTATATACGCACGATTTAAATTTTACAATCACCACTATACAGACTATCAAAGTAGTAACAAAGATCATTTATCTAAAAAATTATCATAGAATTGAATGTCGTTTGGTCTTTTGATCATTTATTTTTTATTTAACGATCTAAATTATTTTATACTAAATTAATCATGATAATAATATTCGATTAAAGTAAAATTTTAATAGTATATTATAAATATCATCAAAATTATTATTATAAATTTTTGAATCCATCAATGGTCTCTATCTATCAGATCATCATGCAGTCATTTATAGCCATCAAAATTAAATTTTATTGATCGACATAGCTAGGACTATCGGATTGAGATGATCTTTTGTGATGATACTCTAATAATAAATATTTTAGATAATGAATGATGAAGATGAACTTTAAATTTTAAAATTATATAATATTTAAAGAAAAATAAATAAAATAAAATAAATGATGGCATTTTAATAAATTTAATTTTTTTAAAAAAATTAATTATAATTATAATTAAATTAATTAATTACTGATGGCTATTAATGATGCTCAATTTGCCATCACTAATAATTTTGAAAAAAGTATTTAAAAATTTTAAAAATATTTTAAAAAATTATTAATATTAGCAATGGCTTTTTTCATTGCTCATAACATAATTCCATCATTAATAATTTTACAACTAAATTTATAAAAATAAAATTATTTTTTATTAGCGATAGTAAAATATCATTGCTAATAATTATCTACCATCATAAATAATACTAAAATTTAATTAAAAAAAATACTTAATATTAGTGATGGCTAATTACCATTCCTAATATTATCATTAATACCTATAGCGATGGCATAGTCGTCTCCACTACCGTCACTAATAACTATTAGCAATGGCTAAATTTTTGCCGCTAAAATTATCAATAAAATAATTATTAACGATGGCAATGTTATCATCACTAATTCTATCACTAATATCCATTATTAGTAATAGCAAAAATATCATCGCTAATACTCTATTTAATTTCTTGTAGTGATCATACTCGTTAACCCAATAGATATATCATAGACACTTTAATACATAATATGATAGAAAATATTTTTTTATTAATTATAAGTCATAATTATAAAAATATTTTTAGAAAATATTTATAAGTATTGATCAATCTGGCTTCTAGAGCACACATCTAATACTTATCTCACTAAGCAGATCGGATTCAAATGGCTACAGATGGATAGCTGGTAATGAAATCCTAAAGGTCAAGCATGATGATAGGATAATATTAGAGATGAAGATGGAGACAAAATAACATTACTATCTAGCAGAGAGTCTAGTGTGAGGTGGACCTTCAGGAGTCAGAGAAAGCTCAGTATGAGGTGGAGATCTAGATAGAGATAGATCAGGTACAAGATGGAAGACTCGAAAGAACAAGAGGCAATATTACAGAGTAAAGTTTCTATTACTGCAGAAGACTTTCCAAAGCTGATCTCAAGTTAAGAGGATTACAATCATTGATGGAGGTAGGATTGAGCGGCTTGGCTCGACTCCCACGTTTATCCATTCATGGGATAATAGGCGTGCCCTAGGGCATAGGGAAGAGATAGATCATAAGCTCTCAAAGATAGATAGAGATCAAATATTGAGTCGAGGTAGAGATTGTTGAGGATAATATCTTGAGATTTGGTCTGTAATAAGTTCAGAGCAAGATCTAGGATAATGAACAGAATCAAATGAGACCAAGAACAGCCTAAATAGAGTCTAGACGAAGAAATTATATGCAAAAAAAGATCAGAACGAGATAGCACAGCTCTCGAGCCTATCAAAGGGGCCCACAGGCCCGCATCGATCGATAACGGTGCAACATAGGCCGACAGTGCATGGCGGCAGTGCGACCCAACCCAGTAGCGCGTGGCACGTACAAGCACGCATGGGCACCTTATTCCAAGCACACACGAGTGCCTTGATCTAGGCACACATGGGCATGCATGGGCCTAGCATGTGATCAGGCCTGTTGCGTAGTCCACGCACATAGGCATGGACCAGTCGAGCCATTTCGTGTGGCTCATAGCTTGGTTCGTGGACCGCATCATAATTTGATGGCCCAAGAGCAGGTCAATCATGATCGGGCGGGCCGATCATGATTCAAACATGATCAGGACTATTTTTGCATGATCCAATAGCTCAGGAGGGAGCCAGTCATGATCCGATGGCCAAAAATTGATCTCGTGTGTATTTGGAACTGGATTTCCTACTGAAACACTATTTTTGAATTTTTAGAATCTATATAACTCCGATTGACGAACCATTTATTGTATCAAAGAACTTATGACATCTTAAAGGTGTTGAGAGATTTTTTGAGAGATTTTAAAAAACTTTTATGAGAATTTTGAGGCTTCTTGTTGAAAGACTCTTATATAAAAGTTTAGTAGTAAGTTTTTCTTATATTTATTGATTTTCTTTCTCTCATAGATAAGCTTGAGGCCAAATTCATGTATACAACTAATTATATACTATCTCTTATATTTTATTCTTTTTTCTTTCTCTTATAGTATCTACACGTGATCGAATGCAATGCAAGTAGTATCAAGAAGGTCCTGAGATAATGGTATCCTGGCTAGACTCCATAATAATCGATATCAAAATGAGTTGATATCCCAATAATCTCTACATGTAAGAGATTCATAAATGCCATATGGATTCATAATACAAAATTATTCTATGATTTAGGATACATTGTTCACCATTGATTCCCAATAATAAATTGATCATAGATGCTCAGACGAACATCAAAGGCTAAGTTCTTTGAAACTTTCTTTCAACTATGGTTATTTGATAGGACAAGTTTGAGAACTAATCTCATGATATTTATAGAAAGTGGAGAGCTCTAGCCATCTAAAACTAATCCTAGCAAACCCTCCCATCATGAGCTTAAGTCGGGTTAAGACATACTGTGCTACCCGAACCACACTACCCAAGATAAAGTGTACATAATCCAAAATATAAGGATCACTAATTATATTGAACTTACATGCAGATCCATTAACCTAGATCATATAATCAGTCCATTTTTAATAAAATAAAATAGATAATTAATGGCATCCCATAATTAAAAAAATCCTTATAATTTTCATAAAAATAATTGATATTGGCCATTAAAATATGTATTCATAGAAAATTAATTATAATAACTTAAGCCATGATAAAATATTAGTTTGGAAAAATTATTTTAAGATACCATTGTTAGGAAATTTTATTTTATTGTTAGTGTGGCATGCATTGCTAATTTATCATAGTTATCTATTTGTAGATGACTTTAGATTCTGTTTAGCATTACTGTAAGTAGAAGAGCTTTTCATAAAATATACTAAATTTCTAAACTATACTAAATTTCTAAAATATTATAGAATTTTAACATCTTATTTAGTAACCAAATTAAGGATACTTTTTTAGTATCAAAAATAATAATATTATTATTATTAAAAATGATGATAAAAAATATTATATAGTGCTTCCAATTGTCTAATTATTTATACTATCAAAATCATTATTATAAAATATTTTTAATTGATGAATTATTTATTTTGACATCTAACCTAAAGAGTGTATTAAACAATAAATTTTTAATGTATTATAAAACATCAATATTTTTATTCTATTATTGTATTATGATAATAATAATATTATAGTCTAATAAAATTATATTATTTTTAATATATTATAATACTATTATAGTATAATGATGTGATATGATTATTGTAGCAGAATAATAATGACAAAAATTAAATTTTTATATTATATCATATTATCAAAAATTATAATTATTAAATATTATTAACCTGTAAATTATTTTTGAATTAATTAAAAAAAATTGTTGCTACGGCTCGAACCTGAGTCTCTCAAGAACAAGCAATTTTGGGATACACTAGCTTTTCACCAAAAACTATAAATTAGAGTTTTTTTATAAATTATTTTTGACTTTTCGATGAGTCAAGTTGTTTCAAAATTTTGATCAAATATTTTAAAAATAATAAAACGAGTTTCTGACTTTTTCGAGAAGCGTTTTTTGACATTCCAAAAATAATGTACCGTGCAGGCATTGCCAGCAAAAGGGCACTGATTCGGAAGATTTTAAATAAGTTTGAAGTGACAAAAAATTTATTTTAAAAAAAAAATTACATGCAGTCTCTCTCAAGTCAATCATGCGTCCGGGGCTTCCAAGTTTGCATTTGGCCAGGGATCACTGTTGCTGCCACCCTGCATGGTGCTCTCACGGGTCAAAAGAAATTTTTGTGTTTCTTGAACAAAGGCGACTCGTAGTTTGAGATCAGTCGAATGACGTCAGCCCTAACAAAATACCTTGACAAGTAGGCGACACGAGAAAATGACAAGAACCACCCTACCGCCATGTTTTTAAATAGTTCCCAGCATCAAACTTCCAAGTAAAAACATTATTAAACTATAACAAGTAAAACTCCGGCTCTGGAGCTCGTTTTGACTTCTCAACAACAGTAAGAAGAGCTGGGAAACCCAAAGCATAGCAAGCAAGACACGGATAAATGGACAACAAGCACACATTCCTACTCGCGACCAGCGAGCTACGATGGCCAAGTCAAGACTGGTGCTTAATAGATTAATGGAAACAACGTTCGAAAAATATTGCAGAAGTGAGCTTTCGTAGAGGCTCGGCTGACCAAATCCAAGGCAGGGATGGCTTAGGTTTCAAACGTCCATGCCTCGCTTTCCAGCGACGTGTGGCCTCGCTTTGGGTGTAATGTCATGAATTCCCGATGGCAACCGGTCTCCGTGACGACCACGATGTTTTGTCTCTATAACTCTGTTTCCACCTCCCTTCATTGGACGTCTCTGTTCGTATCACCGAACGGCGCGTCAGGAAGCACCTCACATCCATTGCCCTCTGATACCAGTTTCAAAATAACGTAGCTATAAAGGTTTCGAGATGTACGGTTTATTTATATTTCTACCACACAACTCAATTAAAAGTATGTATGGTCCGAAGAAGTCAAACTCTGAAATAAAAATAAAAATAAATAATTTTTATTTTAACTATTTAATTTTATTTTTATTTTGATTTTAAAATGAAATGATAATGTCTCAATTTTTAAATTTAATCACTATTTTTTTCTAGTATTTAATCGATCATGAATCAAACATATCGAAGGATATGATCATTTTGATTTTTATTCTAATTTTGATTTAAATTGTAAACCAAATATATCCTAAATTTTAATCTCAAACTAGTTGCAGTTGTCTATATAAATCCTTTTCTTCCATTCTATTTAATTTAGGGCTATAAGCGATGTCAAATATTAAAAATTTTCTTACTACTATTCCATGTGATTCTCAGCCTGCTTCCATCCCTCTTTTCCTTTATATGTATCAAACTACTCATTCATATCGATACCTCGTTCAATCAGTTTGAATGTGCTCAAATCTTAAGCCCCATTTAGCATTTATATTGGTAGAAGAGTTTTCGTTTACAAAGCTTTAGCCAGCTTGCTTTCATTAGTCGATATTATTATAAAAAGTTATTTATTATTTGATAACTATATTTTTAATAAAACTTTAATATCTATTTGATAACAAAAAAATGCTTCTAATATCAAGGAATGATAACAAAGAATATTGTATAGTATTTTAAATTATCTAATTATATGAACTAACTAACAAAAACAAATTTATAGATTTTTTAATATTTAATCTAATAATTTAATAAAGAATATTTTTATATTTATTATACAAACTTAATCATATTTTCATAATAATATTATAGTATAATATTATTATGATATAAAATATGATATTTTGATAATGTAGTTGTTATAAATAATAGTAACAATATTATATTTTATTTTATTATATTATACTATCTATTATACTATTAAAAACTATTATTATAAAGCATTGTCAAGTTATAAACTATGTTTTATTTTAATCTTAATAATATAATTATTTTTTATATCACCAAATAAAAGAATATCATTCGGTAGTCTTTGATTATAATAATAGCATAAGCATTTGACTTTGTTCCCCACATATCCACAATATAATAGTGACAAAATATTCATCAATATTTTTGAATGTCCTAAAATAGAATATTCTAAATAAATAAGTCAGTGGCTCATAACAAGACTTGCATATGGTCAAAAACTTATCAGTCTCATAGTTATTTCATATTTGACTTTGTTTTATTTTCCTTTCTTATGGTTCAACAAACTTCAAAAAATTAGAACAGAGTAGATCCTCATATATGTCATCATAAGACTAAAGTTCAAAATCTTTTATCGCATGAATATAGCAATATAAAAGTCTAACTTAAATGCTATGATAATAAAAAAATATGTTAAATTAATTTAAATTATTAGAACTCAATCTAGATCTCTCATGCGAGCTTTTATCCCCCTCCCCCCCACCAAAAAGAAAAGTTTCTCAATATATCTAAGTTTAAATTTTGTTTGAAAGCTTCAAATTAGAACTTCCCAAGTAGATTTTTTTTTGGCTTTTGAAGAAACTAGAATGCTTAGAATTTTTGCTATATGTTGTAAAAATTTTTCAACTTTTAAAGAATCTAAAAAGCTCAGAATTTTTACTATATGCCTCAAAATCACCTAAAAGAGCCTTTGGCTCTCAAAGAAATGATTCTTGCCTCTCTTTAAATAATGCAAAATGGGGCTTATGTTCTCTCTCCCAAATAATCCCCAATTAGTGTTATCTCCATCATTTTAAAAATGACTTTATTTTTTATTTTATCTTTTGTTAGCATGATGGTACATCCATTTCAATATTCTGATCATTTTGGATATGCACATCTTGTGCACATAATATCTACTAATTGCATAACATTGTGTGCCTTAGAGTATAGCTGGTCGCATGGCTATCTCATAAGAAATTACCTTCAATGCCACAACCATCCAATGATATTTACATAATATCTCTATCCTACTTCTTTATTTCATCCAATCTTCTACTTTTTTTTCAAAAATGATTGATCCTAAGTATTGAATATGCTCAGCATTAGGAATTCCATTATTCTTAATTTTTACTCCATATTTCCAATTTTACAAAAACTGCTTTCCATATAATTCATCTTGTGCCCATTTAATCTAAAATTCTTCGATTCTAATAGACTGCTCTATAATTTTAAGTAATAATCAACTCCATCCTTGGTTTCATCCATCAAGATTATGTCATCTATAAGGGAATATAGTTCTAATTAACATACCTAGTTTATCCATAACTAGCACAAAAGATAAAGATTTAGAGCAAATTTTTGATGTAAAAATATTATGGTTGGAAAATCACTAGTTCTCGTATTAATAATTGCTCCATTCTACATATCCTTAATCATATTAATACATTTATTAGAAAGTTTTGTAGTTTTTGATATCTACTATAAAGCTTCTCTTTGAACTTTATCATATATTTTTTTCTAAATTAATAAAAATCATATGAATATTTTATTTCTTAATTTTTTTCTATACACTTCTCAATTGACCTCCAAAGAAGAAAATAGCTTCTATCATCAATCTTCTTGATATAATACAAAAAATAATTAATTCTATGATATTTTATTTATGCTCAATCGTCCTCTTCCAATGTTTCATATAATGGCTTAATATGTTTATATTTCTGGTTAAGGGAAATCCAATAACAACCATTATCTAACTATTTGGAATTTTTCATTGTTTATCAATTAAAATTCTTTTTAAATTTAAATTTTGGTATAAATTTAGCTAGAAAGTAATATTTTATTATGTAAATAATGATAGGACTAAATAACATTGTTATTTAATATTCTTGTCAATTATAATTATCTTATTCTAAATAAATTGTTTATTTTAACATTGACTAGAAAATACTATGTATAGAGTGGTAGCAGTTATTTTCAATACAATGATAAATAATGACTTTGGTAGGCTTCCATTTTAAAGTGGTGTGATTATTATTAATACCTTGCTCCAACGTGTGCCAAAGATTTTAATGCTTATATGTCAAGTGATATGTAATAATTTTAATTTATATTTTTGTTTAAAGTATTGTTTATTTAGATGAACACCGAAAAGATTACATATTTATACCATATACCAGCTGCTGTCAATGAAATATGATGAGTGGTTCCACTGGAGCTTTTCCCGCAAGGATAAGGAGAGGTAGTACCCCTAGCAACATTTGGCGTATATTGATCCCAATTGACAATCATGAGCTAGCCATGAGGCTAAAATAAAGAAAAAGGAAAACATCCTCAAGGTTGGCAAACCACCGTGTTGGTTTGATTAATTTACCTTTACGGTGATTAAAGGGGGCATATATAGTACGGTACCATCTCCAACAGCATCCTACGGATATCAGCTGGTAATGGGTGACAGCAATCGGTGCATCCAGCAAAAAAATCCAAGATATGGCAGGTCGCAGAGCCCAATTTCCAGCCAGATAGGTACAGCATGTGACTTCACCATGACCAAGTAAAGAAAAGGACACTATGCTTATTGTGCATACACGAAGGGGAGGTAAGTCAACATGATATCTTCTTTTAATGAGAACAATAATCGATCAACTCCATCTGCGCTCTACGTAGGATTTATTAAAACCTAAACCACACCATTATTTTACATCCTTTACGAATATCACAACTGCTATCGTGTCTAATATTGCTGCTCACTGATAACACTACTAGTGTAGTTTTTGGCGACAATGATGATGAGTACATGATGGCTAAAGGATCTTAGATCCTTCGGTGAAGGTGGGCGATGGGTTTGCGGTTCTGCTGCTTGTTGTGTGGGGAAACAATGGAGATGAGGCCACCTAGGGGAGGTCGCATCTTTGCACGATATATCATCTCATCGTATGGCCTCCGGTGGAACCTGAGGAATGGCAGGAATGACTCCCTCTCTCGCTCTCCTCTGCTCATGACCTGCCCCTCCTTTCTAAAGGAGAAGAGCATTGCTGGAGACTGCAAGAACGACGGCCTCGGTGTCCTCGGATGCTGCTGCTGCTTCTGCTGCTGTTGCTGCTTACGGTTTGGTGGTGGGCATGAAGAGGGAGTGGATGGTATGCTCCTGCTGATGGAATCCATGCCTCTCCATCTATTTGGGGTCGATCTCGCAGCCGGGGAGGCGAAGGAGAAGGACCGAGCATTGAGCGGCGAAGCACCAATCAGTGAGGGGCTGGCAGTGGGAACCACCGTTCGGGTAGTAGTGGTGGAGAGGTACCAAGGCTTGAGGGAATCCAAGTGGGATACGGTAAAGGAGAAGCGCGACGACGTGGATCCACCGCCGCACTTGGTGGTGGCCGGGTCGAAACGAAGGGAGGTGGTCCTCGGGTAGGACGCGAACGTGTTGTCCTCCAGCGAGTCCTCGAAGTCAAGGGAGGAAACCAGAGTGGTGACCGCTGAAAGCTCCACAAATGGACGGACGCCCTGCAAGAATTATGACACAGCACGCTTTCATTTCTCTCTCATTAATGATGTTAATATATAGTACCCTGGAGACATTGAAGTAGAGATGTTAATTACCTTCCACAGATAGGCAAAGAAGGAAGGGGGATCGATCACGAAAGCTTTGTGGAGCCGACCAGGGTAGTAGTCTGAGATAATCTTCAAAACGCCCATGAACAAGTTGAGGAAAGCCGAGGCTGATCTGAAAAAGCCTGCGCATTTGTGCACGCCGCACTACATTTAACTCAAAGTAGTTGTAAAGCTCAAACTCACTCACTCTGCAACTTACGATATCTCTTTCTATCTGTCTTAGAGTATTACTAATTAATGGATTGATTTCTTTGAAAGATTAGAGCGGGAAAAAAAATAAAAACAAGTGAGTAAATAGCATCAAGTGAGTGTTGAATGGTTTGGTTTGAAATTTGGTAGTGTTTGGCTGGGGACCGCAGTGCAGAATCTCCCCCACCCTGCAGACATATACAGTGATGACATATTTGAAGAAGGGTTCTCGGAATCCGTATATTTTGGGACAAATTTGGCCAGTGTCTGAATTGGGTGGGAGCGAGACAGGGTTCTGCTGCTCGGTTGGAAGACTGCTGACCCACTCACCCGGTGTCCGATAACTAAGCTACTGGCATTCTGCACATGCCTGAACTGAACCGGTGTGTCCAAATTCTCTCATTTGTATATCGAAAGTATGCATCCATTTAAATCTGACTGGAACCAAGCTTAATTAATACTAATTATTGTGATATTTTAATCAACAACCAAGTTTTTTTAAAAAAAAAGATGCGCAGTAAATTCAAAAATCCACTGTGGACACACCAACTTTTTTTAAAAAAATGCCCGAGGATTGATGCACACACAACTTCCAACTTTAAAAAAAAAAAAAAAAATACAAACTTTGGCAATCACCGACAAAATGTGATGATGCATTTTCAGCATTTTGTGTCATCTCATTTCTAATTATTTAAAAGAATGAGTTATGATGGCTTACTGGCATCAAAGAGGAGGACGAATTGGTCCACAAATCTGGACATGGATGAAATAGCCACTTCCAACGTAAAAACCAACAAGCGCACAAACCTGAAAAGAAGAGGCGAGAAAGGTAAAGGAAGAGATAAAGAGGAAATAAAGGGGATAAAAAGAATTAGCTGGAAATGTAAGCAGGGTATGGTTCTCACATCTTTTGAGAATGGAATTTTAGATAATCTTGCTTTATGCGAAAAACCTGGAAAAAAACCAATGTTGGCTAAGAAAATAAGAATAAAATGAAACAAGTAATAGAGTTCAAGCGGCTAATAAGATTCAAGTTATTGCCAGGTGCTCTGTTGCTCTGTTCGCGAAAAGACTGAAAAATGGAAGCTGTAGAATGGAGTTGGGAGGTACCATGACAGGCCTGGCCTCGTCGTCGTGACCTGCCACGTACGCTACGCCTTCGGCCAGCTCCGCGGAGAACTCATCAGCTATTAAATGCTCTGCTTTTTTTTTAAAAAAAAAAAACAAAGTAAAATCTTCAGAATAAAAGAAAAAGAGTTTACTTATTTACAAAAGAAAATGTTTTTTCAAAACATTCATAGCTTCAATCATCTCTTTAGGACAAGAAGGCAACGAAAAGTGATAAAGAAAACCTGCAAAAAAAAAAAAGGAAAAAAAGAAGATTCCCAAAACAGAACCTGCAAAAATGAATAAATTCAAAAGAAGCTGATAGCAAACCCGAGAAAGTTATTCTAAGCCATTTTATGAAAAAAATAAGGTTATATTCTTTCTTAATTTATAAATATATTAGCACAAAAAGGGAAAAAAAAAAAAAAAGAAAGGAAAGAGAATGTACCAGTTCCGATGCTTTCTCTCCAACTAAGTACTGTTCTCAGATGCTTGGCAGCCTTCCTCGCATTGTCTCCTTTGGCTCTTAGAAACCGTTCCACACACGCATCATTGCAGAACTTCTCCTGCCACAACCACCAACACAATTCAAATTAGAGAAGAGGATAAACAAAAAACAAACAACGAAAAAAAAAAGACATTCTAAACCTAACTCCAAAACCAAAAAAAAAAAAAAAAAAAATCTGTAAACAACTTACGAGATTAAGCAAGCAATAAAAATGGCACGAAATTTTCGCACCTGTTTCACCGTTAGAGGAGCTTGTTTCTTTAAGTTATGGAGAACTGCCTCGATTCGTTCTCTACTGGCCTTCCCCTCCTTCCTCTCCATTCCCATCTACCTCCCACCAAAGAAAGCTATCACAACAACAATAAATAGAACGCTAACACTGACCAAAGATCTGCTACTCCTCCATCAGGAGAAAGAGTGGGCTTGCAAAACGGTACTTCTAGAGAGAGAGAGAGGGGGGCGTGGAACTGTGAGACGGCGGTGCCTGTATTAGAAGAGAGATAGAGAGAGAATGGAGAGCGGACGGGGTCAGAGGTATTTAAAGCGGGTGACTGACGGAAGCCGTTATGTGGCAGTGAAAACATAACCCAAGTGGCGGACTGGTAGTAGCACACAGTACTAACGTCGAATGCTGATGGCCCCAATAGACACGTTACCGTGAACCTTTGTCCGTTACTTTTTCCAGTTTTATTTTTATTTTGATCGACTTATGGACCACCATCAATCCTTCTTGTTCTTTTGGCAACAACCAGCATCCATCCTTTAACGCTTCATTCATTTGCCGTTTTGTTTATATCAAAGACAAACAGAGAGGGATTATCGCATCACACGGGTATGATTATTCTCGTGTGATGTTATGGCGTAATGAGCGCCGACCTCCCATTTAATTTGGTGGGTTCCGCCCGTAAACGCGGCCATATTCGTTAATGTCACTTCGCTTTCTGAGTCCCAGGAGGACCACCATTAGCGGCATTCCTGTAGATAGTTGAAAACTCAAGGGTCACACTTTTCTTATGGGTCGGACATGCCGCACGGACCCTCATCGGTTAAAGCAAATATATGCAAAAATTTAAAAAAGTCTACTATCACATAGTTCATAAAATGTAGATATTAAATATTAATTGATACCTATATAAAATGTTTTTTTTAAAAAAAATTCTCTGAAGCTTAGCTGAATTAGATTACATAGATCCATTAAAAGCTATAAGTAGATTATTGAATCGAATCTTTTTCAAAATATATATAAATATTTTTTTTTTTATTGGTGCAGATTTTGGTTGACGTCGGATCGAGCTGAAGTGGATGAGAATAAGGTCGTCGTCGGTGTCCTACAAAATAAAGTCCCATTTGAAGCCGATAGGGGATGGCTCTGATAGGACCCTCCGACGATCAAGTTAACTCTGACCAACGGATATGGAGTGCTGAGTAAGAAGTTCGGTAGAATTTCAAGAAGAACAGAAGAGTTTTTTTAAACCTGGTCTGAACGTATTTGGAGGATTCTTTTTATAGGCAGAGCTTGTTGTAACTGCTTTGATTAATGATTGTCGTAACTGTCCTGATCAATGCCGATCATTATTGACTTGATAAATGTCGATCGTTATTGACTTGATAAATGCCAATCATTATTGTCGTGTAACCATTTAGTAGTGGGATCGTCGGCAGGAATCCATCGACAGTCTGTAAAAAGTTCGGCTTCCATAGAAGTTCGACCACTGGAGGAGTACAAGAAGTCCGATTTTCATAGAAGCTCGGCCGCTGGAGGTCCGCAAGGAGTCCAGCTTCCGTAGAAGCCCGGTCGCTAAAGAGCTCAGTTAAAGCTCGTTCATTGAAGCTTTTCTGTGACTATCAGTTGCATTGTCGGCTAAGCATTTGATTGAACTTCGATGGGAGCAGGGTTTATCCCCAACATTCTTAATTTTTTTTGTTGAGGCAAGCTACATCAAGAAGCCTAGTATAGATACATAAATAAACATCTGACATGATCAAATCATAAAAATGGTGAAAAGGGCAGGCGACCAAATAACATAATCAGTATGCTTAGTCACATTTGATGCTACTCAATCAATTCCATTGTTGCCTCCTATGTAAGTATGGCTGACTAGGCAATAAAAGCACTTGGCAATGAGAGCTGGGCATCATCCAATAGTGGGAGATGGCCTTTAGGGGACATCGACCAAGTAGACAATCAAGCAAAATTACAATCTTGGAGCCCTCCTCCAAAATCAATCTATCTGCATGTAGGATAGAAATAGAATAGACCATGCCCCCCCCCCCCCCCCCCACAAGCAACTCTTAACTCTGCTTGGGGCATAGTCATGTCAAAGAGAGCAACAACCCCAATTGCAACAAGGACTGATCTTGCATCATGAATGATAAATCCTGCTCCACTATACTGCCCTCCATCCTTTACACTACCATGGAAGTTTTTCTTAAGGAAGTTGGAATGAGATGGTTCTCAAGAAAAGTGAAGTACCTATGACATAAAAACTACATAAAACCTATGTAGCAGGATCTTAGATTTCTGTAGTAATCAAAAACCTCTCCAAAGACCTGACTCACATGAAGTTAGTGGCATCAACCATGGCTCTAATCACAATCCAAGCTAGGCTTTCATGAGCTTGATAAAAAATTCTTCTTTTCCTAGCTACCCAAATATGGTAAATAGTATAGCAAAGGCTAATCACCAGCCATTGGTAGGATTGGAAGTGGGCCGGGTGTTGCCCAAGGATGGCCACCCAAGAGGAGGGGTGAATTAAGTATTTAAAATTTAAATTCTAATTAAACTAAATTTTAATGTAGTGTGTTAGGTAAAATAATATGAGGTACAAGTATAGAATGAGAATAATGTAAACAACACCATGACAAGCACAAGAGACCTAGCTTTTATAGTGGTTCAGCATCAAACTCAGCACCTACGTCCACTCAAGTAAACTACTTGAGAGTTCAATTATAATCACTCAATTGATTATAGTTTGATTATTATTCTTGGGCTCACAATCCAATCCAATTGATTTTGACTTAGACTCACCAACTACAACCTTTACAATAATTATTTTTTTGGACTAACGATCAATCTCGATTAATTTTGACCTAAGCTTACCAATCAAATCTTTACAAAGTCCAATTCTAGGCTTGAACCAACCCCAAGTTTCTCACCCCAAGAAACTTGTAAACAAATAAAATACAATAATTAAAAAGGTTTAGAAAGAAAAACTCAATAAAACTCAAAGGAGTTTGTGAATGCAAGGCTTGATTGTTCTTGCTCTTCTTCTTGAATGCTTGAGAGAAGTTAGTGAAGTTCTTCAATAGTTTTCATTAACTTCTCTCACTTTGAGAATGATTGGAAGGACAAGATGATCTCAAGAAAATAATTTCTTCACTTTACTTAATGACCCTCAATTAATGAACTTGGTGTAGACTTAAAAACTCTTGAATGTATGTTCCAAAAATTCTTGTTGAAGTTTTTAAATGTTTCTTATATATTCTAAGACTTTTTCACTACTTTAAATTCTCTGAAAAAGTTTCATTTAATACCCTAGCCATTGGGCACAAAAATTTGGCCGTTAGAAAAAAGTTAGGACTGAAAAAGTATAGTTCTGAAAAAACTAGCCATTACGTTAACTCAGTCTACTAACCTTCTTGACTTAGTCAACCAAGTTTCTTGCACCTCAACTTCACTCTTTTCTGTACTTTCTATTTTCTGCAATTTTTTGAGATATAGTCGACTAACCTTTAAAACTTAGTCGACTAGGTCTCCTAAAATCAGAATTTTTATTTTTCTGTGCTTTCTATTTATGCTGTTCTCTAATACATAGTCGACTAACTCCTAATCTTAGTCGACTAAGTTGCATGCCAAGCATGCCATTTGGATTTTGACAATCTTTCTTCTCCAATTTTTTTTGTAGGCTAGACTTGCTTCTTAAACTTGATTTAGCTCTCATAAACCATTCATTTTAGGATATATCAAGTTTTGATTTTCTTCAAAAATTTTTTAATTGATGATACTCCATTTCATTGATGAAAGTCACTTAGAGCTTTGTAAACTACACATCCTCAAAAATAATATTAGTAACTTAACAAATTATACTCAAATACTTTTGTTATCATCAAAATCAATCTATGGATCAACAATCACTACTATAAAAAAGAGCTACGACAGCGATTTATAACCACTATTGTAGCCCAAAAAATCGCTGTCATAGACTATGATAGTGATTTTCTAACTACTACTACTACGACCGTCGCCGTAGCTCTATGATAGCGACTATTGTAGCAGTTGTTAGAATCGCTACCATAGATGACCTATTACAGTGGTTTACAGCAGTTATGTAATCGCTGTCACAGGATATCTATAGCAGCGGTTACATAACCGCTATCATAAGTAATCTATAGCAGCAATTTCTTAATCGCTGCCATAGGTCTAGTGTAGTGGTTGGCACCAGACCTATGGCAGTGGTTGGCATGGATATGACAGCAGTTATAAAATTACTGTCATAAATCTTGAATAATTAAAAAAATAAATTTTTTATTTTTTTACATATTTTACTTAATAAATATAGATATATAACATAAAAAAATATAATAAACATAAAAATTATTCTAAAATACTAAAATTTTATTATCGAATAAAATTTATTATAATATTTTTTTAAAAAAATAAAAATACATCAAAATTTTTCTAAATCTACATCATCATCGTCGTCATCGTCACTAGGAGCCATAGTTGGAGCTGGAGTCGGAGTCGGAGCTGGAGATGGAGCTAGAATATTGGTCAACATATCCTTGAAACTCATAACTCTAAAATGCACACTGAGCATCGACATCATATCTCTCATGATGCCCTCTAGATGAGATGCACGCTCCTCAGTCCGATCTGCCCGCATCGCAGTATGATTTGCCCATGCCAACGCCTCCTCAAGCTCCTTCTGACTGACGATACTAAAAGTTTATGAGGAGATGCTCGCCTCAGATCAATAGCTCATCGACATGTGTTCGGACCTACATCAGATCCTCCCAGAGTGCTTAGGCTTCAAGACCTGAGATAAATGGTCATGGGGCCCGAGGCATTTGGGCTCTCGCTTGCGAGCGCATCTAACTGATTCTGTAATTATAAATTAAAATAAAATTTTATAAAAAATACTATAATACTAATCATATATACTAATATATTTAATACTTATAAAAATACATTCGATCGTGGCGTTCATCGACCTGTCCGTCTTGTTCGTACGACTGGATTAAAAGATCTCGCTATGGCTGGGCATCACTCCATCTCTCATCAGCTATAATAAAGAATAAATTTATCAGAAAGATGATAAAAAATATAAATTTAATTTATCTAGTAAGATTTAGAATTAATTATCTCTCTATGCACACGACTGGCCATAAACTCGTGGCCTAAAGTGTGCGTATACTCCTGGGCTGCATGGTTCTTCCGATTCTAATGGAAGATAGCCTAACAAGTATTCAAATAAATAATAAATATTTAAAAATATTTAAATAAAACTTTAAGTATATTGAAAAATTTAAAAGTTAAAAATTTTACCTCGAACTCCTGGCTCCTCCAGTGTTTAACCATCCTCTCCCACTGACTTGGAGGATAGTCCTATATCTAGGGAACAAGCTCCTTTGGAGTGTCTCGTCGGTGCTCGAGCCATCCTCTATAAAGCTTGACCTTATAACCTCAGTACAACTTCTCGATCTTCTTCAGTCAGGCATCTTGAGCCCTCTCATGATCGAGAAAATCATACCTTCTCTGCATAAATTTATCAAAAATTAGTTACAAAATTATTCTAATCAAACATATATAGTGTAAACATATAAAATACATAAATATAACTAAGATGCACATACTTATCCATATCTCCTTCCATACCCGATTCCTGACGGCAGCATTCATCAAACGCTAGTCTCTAGGCTCTACGAGAATGATGTCCAATCATCTCACAAGCACTCCAAAAAAAAATGCATCTCCCATGCGGTCTCCCTTACCGACGTTCCCTTCGTATCATACTGCACCGTCACATGATGCTGGCAGTTCCACACATGTAAAATATGTATAGGACCGTGAAATATCCGATCCGATGATGCACCTGCAATGCAAATATGTTATACAAATATATAAGTGTATAAATGCTATATAAAAAATAAAGTTATGCTAATATAATAAAAATATACACTCAGATGCCTACGATGGTAGAGGCTCAGCCGTCGGTGGAGTAGATGTTGATGGTGAAGATTTCTAAGCAGTCGATATAGAGGTGGATGGAGTATGCTCTGACTACTCCTCGAATGCTGAACTACGCATAACCCATCGAGAGGCAGGGGTGAAAGCAAGATGGTGTTTCAGTGCCATCGTGACATGTAACGTTAATGAATATTAATCAATATAACATCATGACATATCAAATTCTATTCTCTCGAAAGTCAAGCTGACTCTGTAGTTGAGACATTCGACTAGGGTCCTCCCCCAGCCGACTCAATCACGACTTGAGCCGGCTCGACTGCGTATCCGAGCCGATTTGGCTGTGTGCCATCCCCTCAATCACTCCCTCTCTCAATCTCTCTCACCAACGACGGTGGCAAGGTCGAACCCCTCTCTTCTAGCTTTTTCATCTTTCAATCTTCTTCTCTTTCTTTCTCGATCTCCCTCACCGATGAGGCCAGACCCCATCCCTCCTTCTCTCACTCTCTCAATCTCCCTCGCTAGCAAAGCCGGACCCCATCCCTCCCAGTGATGCCGGCAAGGTCGGATCCCCTCCCTCCCTCTCTCGCTCTCTCAATCTCCCACTCTTCCTCTCTCGATCTTCCTCACCGACAAGGCCGGACCCCCTCCCTCCCAATGATGGCGGCAAGGTCGGATCCCTCCCTTCCTCTCTCAAGTACAGATCCATTAGATATTTGGATTTAGATTCGGTATCAGTAATTAAAATTAGATCTGGATCTGAATATTCAGATTTTGATTCGAACCCAATCCATTGATAAATCTAGTCCACAGCCGTCGACATGGCACGGTCCAAGGCTACCGCCACGGCAAGATCCAAAAATTATGGTATGTAGATAATTATAATATTTATTATAAATATTTTATAAATTATTATAAATATATATGATTAATAAATAATACTATAAAATAAAAAAAAAATTATACCTATAGCTATAGAGAGTGGGTCGCACTAAAAGCTTTGAGGGTCGCCGACGACGATGCTAGAGAAGGACGACGGCACTAGAGGTAACCTACGAAATAAAAGCAAGATAGTGAGATAGATAAGAGAGAAAAAAAGGAAAAAGAGAGATAGCAGGGGCGGCTGGGATGGAGGGCCAGGGGGAGTGGGGGCACAGTGATGAGAGGCCGAAGGATGGTCGGATGGGGGTTCATCAGAGGGGGGGTTCGCTGGGGACCGAGGGAGGGGTTGGATGGAGGGGGTTGGGGTTCGCAGGGGTCGAGCAAGGGTGAGGGAGGTTCATTGGAGGGGGAGTTTCGTGGGGGGCCGAGGAGGGTTGGATGGAGGTTCGCCGAAGGAGGGTTTTCGCTGGGGGTCGAGGAGGTCGGATGGAGGGGGTGGGGGGGGGTGCGGGTGGCGGGGAGGGCGGTGGAGGATGGGGGGTCGAGAAGAGGGGGAAGGAGGGTGGCGCTGGTCGAGAGGGAAGGAGGGGCGATGCCATCGGGGGGGGAGAGAGGCGATGCCGGTCGGAGGGAGGAGGAGCGATGCCGATCGGGAGGAAGGAGCCTCATCGACGATGAAGAGGAGGGGGAGAGAGAGCGAGAGAGATCGAGCGCGCATGAAAGAGAAGTAAAAAAAATTTGAGAATTTTTAACCTAAGATCTATGGCAGTGGTTATCAAAAAAAAAACCACTGCCATAGATCTACAGCAGCGGTTATCCAAAACTGCTGCCATAGATCTACGGCAGTGGTTCTATAATCACTACTGTAGATCTATAGCAGCAATTTTTGATAATCACTGTCGTAGGTTAAAAATATTTTTTTTTTTATTTTTTCTCTAAATATTATATAATTTTAAAATTTAATATCCATCTTCATCATTTCATTATTCTAAACAAATATCATTAAGAGTAGTCGTCGCAAACGATCGTCTTCGATCCGATGGCCCTAGCTTCATCGATTAAGAAAAATTTGATTTCGATGATCACGAATGATGATGCGATGATCTGATAGATGGAGATCTTCTGATGGATTCCAAAAATCTGCAACAATGACGATCTTGATGATGTTTGTAGCATACTATCAAAAGTTTTACTTCAATCGGATATCGTTATCATGATCAATTTAGTATGGAATAATTTCGATCGTTAAATTAAAAATAAGTGATCAAAAGGTTAAACGACGTTCGATTATGAGATAATTTTTTAGTTAAATGATCTTTGTTATAATTTTAAATATTTTATATGATAATGATAGTAAAATTTAAATCATTTTCATATAAACTGTTCATGTTAAGCAGATATTGCAAAAGCACGAGCATAATAACCAGTGAAGTTTCAGAATGATTATCAAGAGACGTATAATTTTAGATCGTTCTTCATCTCATAAGTTAAATTTTATAATTACTATCATAAAAAATAATTAAAGTAGTAGTTAAGATCATTTATAAAAAAAATTATCTCATAATCGGACACCATTTGGTCCTTTGATCAATTGTTTATCATTTAACGGCCGAAACTAATTTATACTAAATTGATCAAGATAATGATATCCGATTAAAGTAAAAATTTGATAGTATGCTACAAACATCATCGAGATCATCATTGCAGGTTTTTAGATCCATTGGAGATCTTTATCTATCAGATCATTGCATCATCGTTTGTGATCGTCGAAATCAAATTTTTTTAATCGGTGAAGCTAGGGCCATCGGATCGAGACGATCGTTTGCGACGACACTCTAATGATAATTATTTAGATAATAAATAGTAAATATGGATATTAAATTTTAAAATTATATAATATTTAAAAAATATATATGGCAGCAGTTACAATTAACCACTGCCATAAATCAGATTATAGCAGCAATTCCTGCTAACCACTGCTATTCCTGACAGCGGCTAACCGCTGCTATAGGTCCAACTTATGGCAGTAGTTATAATGAACCGCTGCTATAGATCCAACTAATGGTAGTGGTTATAATGAATCACTATTATAGGTCTGACCTACGACAGCGATTTTCGTTAACCGCTGCTATATATCGGACCTATAGCAGCAATTTTTTATAACCACTATCATAAATCCGACCTACGACAGCAGTTTTCATTAACTGCTGCTATATATCGGACCTATAGTAGCGGTTACAAAAACCACCATTATAGATCCGATCTATAGCAGTGGTTAATGAAAACTGCTACCGTAGGTGCTATGGCAGTGGTTTCGAAAATCGCTGCCATAGGCCATTTTTATAGTAGTGAATCTTCTCCTTTTTGATAATGATAAAATCCTTTGAGTATATCTTTCTTTCAAATTTTAACATAACTTTCATGCAATTAATTTATATGCAATATATTCATTTATGTCATATTGAATTTCATATGCTCCTCCTGGATATAATCACTATGTTCAAATTAAGTTTTAATTTTTGTATTTACTGCTTAATGTATGTCAATTGATTTTTGAGGTTTCAAAATATATCTTCCCATATTTGAATCAATTAAAATTAAATATTTTAAATTAATTATTATATATTTAATTTTTAGATTACATTCACTCATTATTATCTTTCTTCCTCTTTTTGTCATTATTAAAAAGATAAATATTTACATTACACATCAAGAACATTAAGAGCACTAGACATTATACATTATATACAAGAGATAATCCATCACATATTGCACGTGCAAATGAGGAAAATAGGAAACTTCATTCACATAGGACCAAATGGGCATACGTCAAAAGATCAAAAGGAGCTTAAACCATTATAGATATCATGTCAAATACAAAATAGGTTTTAAGCTCAAGGGTATACAACTATAGATGGCCTAATCTAAGATAGGATTAGGATGAGTCGAGGAGGATGGATCTACAACCATCTAAGAATGCTTCCTGACAAGAGCACGCTCCACAGCACGCTCTACCAAAACAAGTAGTCTATCAGACATCTCATCAATGACTTGACGTATAATATCAGTAATCTAATCTTTCTCAAGATGGACAGAATACATAGGCCGAATAGATGGACCTACAGATCTCGGCATGGGCTCAGACACTAGCATGGGCTTCTCTTCATCATCAACTTTGATCCATTGCTCGTTAACCTTTTTGAAATCCATCCTCTTCAAGTTGTTTTCATCATACATATCAAAGTGCTTCATCTCCTTAAATGATTCACCCTCCATGTCGATATTGAATTCTCTAAATATGATGGTTAGGAACTTTCCATAAGGTAGAGCCAGTTTTGCTCTTATTCTTGCCTCTTGCATGATCTTCATCATCAAGATAGAAAAATTAAATTTTTTTTTCTTCAGTATATGAAAATAAATCTCCACATCATTCCTTGTCACATAATCAAAGCATCTAATCTAGGGGATAAAAATATTGCAAACCATGTGATGTAAAAGGCGATGCTTGGTACTCAAATGTTTTGCCAAAATCTCTTCAAAATTCAAAGTATCATCCCGATTAAATAGAAAACGAAGTTCTTCTTACCGATCATCAAACCTCTCAGCCTCTTCCACCAGAGTCTTCAGGAACTGCCTAGGTTTTTCACTATCAAATATATCTTGATCCCTTTAACTTCAGTTTTTAATGATTGAGAACTTATCCTTGCATTTCCATAAAACTCTCTCACTAGATTTGGATAAGTGGGCAATTTTAGTGAACACAAGTACTCCCAGCCTTGGAATTTGATGCACTCCCCAATCTCAAATTCTTGTTTTTCTAGAAATCCAAAATCTATCTTTCTTTTAGTAGTTACAGCCCTTGAAGAAAATGGTATCACCTTTGAGGGAGAAGGTGTGACTTGAGATAGGGGTTGAATGGGAGTGAAAATAGGAGTGGAATGATGGGGTGGTGAGAATGGTGAAGCACCTGCAGTTGGAGCAATCGAAGGAGGAGATGAGGAAGGTGGAGACGTAGTTGGGGGAATAGGGATCAGATCAAATTATGGCTGCTCAGTGGCTTCTGAATGGTTCTTCATCCTCCGCTCGTACGACCATAGTTGAATAGGAGTGATCTTAGGATGAGTGCAAAGTTTCTTCTT
This sequence comes from Cocos nucifera, assembly GCA_006176705.1. Classification (NCBI taxonomy): domain Eukaryota; kingdom Viridiplantae; phylum Streptophyta; class Magnoliopsida; order Arecales; family Arecaceae; genus Cocos; species Cocos nucifera. Next base: position 299,961 of record QRFJ01002183.1, on the reverse strand, counting down.
CCTCGGTGCCATAGATCCAAGTCCTCTTTCTCAAGGTTTTTAGGGCTCTGATTTGAAGATTTTTGGAAAGAAAATGGATGCCCTAGAGTTCTAAGTTGGGACGGCTAAGAAAGGGCGAACAAAAAATAAACAAAGTCCCATGGGTATTTTATTTTATAAATAGGATTTTCGATACTTAGTTGACTAAAATTAAGTTCTTGGTTGACTAAGACTTTTTATCTTAGTCTACTCAATTTGGCATAGAACTTAATGGCTAGAGTTTCAGTCCAAGAGGTCTTGCAATGACTCATGTCTTTTTCAATGGAATTAATGTAAGGATGATTTATGAAAAATTCATCACATCATAGCAATCATTTCACCATACAAATATATTCAATAATTTTAACAATATGGATCAAATAACCCTAATTGCTTTCTTATGGCACAAAATCTTTCTTTATTTAAAGGTTTTGTAAAAATATCGATAATTTAATTTTTAGTTGGCACAAACTCAAGAGTTATATCATTATTTTGTACATGATCTCTAATAAAATGATGTCTAACCTCTATATATTTTGTTCTTGAGTATAATATTGGATTTTTTGTTAAATTTATAGCACTAGTATTGTCACATTGAATAGAAATATTGTTACAAATGATATCATGATTCTCTAGTTATTGTTTGATTCATAATAGTTGAGCACAACAACTACCAGCAGTAATATATTCGGCTTCCACCGTAGATAAGGCTACTTAGTTTTGTTTCTTACTAAATTATGAGATCAAATTTACTCCTAAAAACTGACATGTTTCACTTATACTTTTCTATCTAAGCAACATCCAGCGAAATCTGAATCACTATATCCAATTAAATCTAATGAAGATTGTTTTGAATACCACAAGCCTAAATCTTGAGTGTTTATCAAATACTTAAAGATTTTTTTAACTGCAGCTACATGTGATTCTTTAGAATTTGATTGATAACGTGCACACATACATACACTAAACATTATATCAGACCTACTTGTAGTTAAATAAAGCAAAGATCCAATCATACCTCTGTATAATTTGGGATCTATGATTTTTTTTTTGGATCTAGGTCAAGCTTACAACTTGTGCCATAGGGATACCACTCTCTCTAACATTCTCTATCCTAAATTTTTTTAGCATTTTTTTTTATGTATTTACTTTGGTTGATGAAAATCTCCTCATATGATTGCTTGATTTGGAGTCTAAGAAAAAAATTAAGTTCCTCTATCATGCTTATCTCGAATTCTTCCTGCATGAGACTAGCAAATTCTCTATACAAATATTTCTTAGTAGCTTCAAATATAATGTCATTAACATATAATTATACAATTAGTAAATTATTTGATTTTCTTTTAACAAATAATGTTTTGTCTACATTTTCTCTTCTAAAGTTATTATCTAATAGAAACTTGCTCAACCTATCATACCAAGCCTTAGGGACTTGTTTTAATCCATAGAGTGCCTTTTTAAGTCTATACACATGATTTGGCAATTCTTGATTTTTAAAACCCGGAGGTTGTTCTACATAAACTTTCTTCTCAATTAGTTCATTCAAAAATGCATCTTTTACATCCATTTGAAAAGATTTAAAATTCATAAAATATGCAAATGATAAGAGCAATCTAATAGCTTCAAGTCTAGCTACAGGTGCAAAGGATTCATCAAAGTCAATTACTTCTTCTTGATTGTATTCTTGTGCCACCAATCTAGTCTTATTTCTAATTACATTGCCCTTTTCATCAAGTTTATTTCTGAAGATCCATTTAGTTTCGATTACAAAAAAGTTTTTAGGTCTTTCAACTAGATTCCAAACTTTATTTTTTTTAAATTGGTTTAACTCTTCTTGCATTGCTAATATCCAATTTGAGTCTTTTTCAGCTTCAATTATATTCTTAGGTTCTAAGTAAGATACAAATGCAATATAATTCATAGCTTTCCTAAGAGATGATCTAGTTTTAACTCCATGAGATGGATCACCAATAATCAATTCTGTAGGATGATTATGATCATACCTTTATTCCTTTGGTAAATTAGATGTACCTTGCTCTTCTTGAGGTTGTTGCTCTCTTTCTTCTACATCTTGCTTTTCACCTTATTCTTGTGAAGCTGTATCTTCAAGTATCATAATCTTCATTTTCTTTTCTAAATTATCTACATCCATATCAATTTCTTCTTCTCTTACTTTAAGAGAGTTAGTTTCATAAAAATTAACATGCATGAATTCCTCTACAACTAATATTCTTTTATTAAATACTCTATATGCTCTACTATTAGTTGAATAGCCTAGAAAAATACCTTCATCTGATTTTGCATCAAATTTATCTAATTTATCTTTATCATTTATTAAAATGAAGCATCTACATCCAAAAACTTTGAAATATGAAACATTAGGTTTCTTTTCTTTGTAAAGCTCATATGGAGTTTTCTTCAAAATAGGTCTTATTAATGCTTTATTTAGCACATAGCATGCAGTGTTAATAGCTTCCACTCAAAAATATTTTGAGATGTTGCTTTCACAAAGCATGATCCGTATCATTTCAATTAATGTTCTATTCTTTCTTTCTACCACTCTATTTTATTGGGAGATATAGGGACTGAAAAATTATGGTTTATTCCATTCTTAGAATAAAAATTTTTAAATTTTTGATTTTTAAATTCCATGTCATGATCACTTTTGATATATAAAACATCATATTTCTTTTCTTTTGTGATTTTGTTAAATAGCTCAACAAACATGTCAAAGGCATTATCTTTATGAGATAAAAACGAAACCCAAGTATACTTTGAAAAATCATCGATTATCACAAAACCATATTATTTTCCTCCTAGACTTGTAGTTGAAATTGGTCCAAATAAATCCATATAAAGTAACTCTAGAGGTTTAGCTCTTGAGACAATATTTTTGAATTTGAAAGATGATTTTGTTTGTTTTCTAAATTGACATGCTTTGCAAATCTTATTCTTTTCAAAATTTATTTTGGATAAACCTTTTACTAAGTCAAGCTTGATTAATCTAGACAATGAGTCCATGTTTGCATGATCTAGCCTATTATGCCATATCCAACTAGATTCATTTACTTTAGCATTCATAACAATAAAACATTCAATATTTTTATTTTTGAGTTCATGAAGATCAATAATATAAATATTGTTATGTCTTTTTCCTATGAACTTAATGCTATCATCAAATGAATTAGTTATTATGCAATGAGATGATTTAAATAAAATATTAAAATTTTTAACACATAGTAGACTAATACTAAGTAGATTGTGCATTACACTATCAACTAGCAATACATTTTCTATACAAGTAGAGGGTGTGATCAAGATGTTACTGTGACCAATAATTTTATCTTTACCATTATTATCAAATGTCACCACACCTCCATTTATTTCTTCAAGAGAGATAAATTGAGATCTATCTTCCATCATATGCCTCGAACATCTGCTATCAAGATATCATCTTCTTTTAGTTCTCATAGATGCCAAGCACATCTATACATGAAATCAAGTAGATTTAGGTACCCAAGTTAACTTGGATCCTTTGAGGTTAGCATACATGGTTCCTTTCGAAATATAAATTTATCTTATCTTTGATTAATTTGTATTTAATTTTTTATTTGCATTCATTATGCATTCAAATGCTTTGTGTTCAGTTTTATTATATTTAAAATAAGTTATGATTTTTCTTTGATTTTGTGATCTATCAAATATATTTCTTAAAAATTTTTATTTTCTTTGTGAATTGTATCCTAAACTGACTTTATTGAAAATCAGCTTTTAATTATCAATCAATATTTGAAGATTTTTTGAACTAATCATGTACCTATCCATAATTGATTTTAGTCTTAGTATTTCATCTTGCAAAGATACATTATTTTCACTAAATTCATCTAATTTATTTTGTAGTTCTTTTATATCTTCTTCTATTTTAGCTTTATCTTTGGTTAAGAGTTGGTTATATTTCTTTAGTTTTTTATTCTTAAGTGATAACTTCTTTAAATCATCAATTAAGTCATTAAAAGCATCATATAACTTTTCAAAAGTAAAATCTAAAATTAAAATATCATCATTTATCTCATCATCATTATGTGCCATAAGGCAAAGATTTGTCTTTTTCTTCTCTTTGATATTCTTCCTCACTTGAGAAAGAGTCTTTATCATTTCTCCATGTGGCTTTATATGCTTTCTTCTTTATTCTCTTGGAGCTTTTCTTCAACATGAGATAGTCCATCCGAAAGTGTTCGGATTTCTTGCACTCATAGCAAAGAGGTGGTTGTTCCTTATCTTTTTTCTTCTGTTTCTCTATGCTATCTTTTTCTTTATTATATTTTCTTCTAGGCTCAAATTTCTTCTTTCTTTTCATAAACTTTTTGAATCTTCTTGCTATCATAGCTATCTCCTCATCATCTTTCGAGTCTTCTTTGAAATCACTCTCTTCATGGATGGCAGTAGCCTTGAGGGCTATGATTTTTTTTTTCTTCACCTCTTCTTTCTTTTCTTGGTTCATATTTAGCTCATGGGTCATAAGAGATCAATGAGCTCTTCCAAAGCTAACCTATTTAAGTTCTTTGCTTCTTGAATGATAGTCACTTTTGGCTCTCAACTCTTCGACAAGGATCTAAGAATTTTTTGCACAACATCACTATTAGAATAATCCTTTCCTAGACTCTTTAAACTATTTAATATATTAGTGAATCTTATGAATATTTCAGTGATAGTTTCATGTGATTTAATTTTGAATAATTCATACTTGTGTACCAACATGTTTATCTTGGATTCTTTGATTTGATTAGTATCCTCATGGATAACTTCAAGTCTATCCCAAATTTTTTTGGTGGATGAACATGTTGATATCTTATTAAACTCATTTGTATCCAAAGCATAATATAACACATTCATTGCTTTGGCATTAAGTTGTGCTTCTTTTTTATCATGTTCATCCTAATCCTTTCAGGCTTTGGAATGGATATGCCATTAATTATGATTGTGGGTGTATAGGAGCCTTTCACTATAATATTCCACATGTTATAGTCTAATGCTTAAATAAATATCTTCATTCTTGCTTTTCAATAGGTATAATTATTTTCATTAAAAAGTAGTGGTCTATTGGTTGATTGTCTTTCAACTAATGAATTTCCAATTATATTAAAATTGTCATTAAATCTTTGGCTCTATGATCGTTAGGTCAACAACTAATATTAGAGCACTCACTTTGATACCACTTATTGCCTAAGGGTGGCCATCCAAGAGGGAGGGTAAATTGAGTATTTAAAATTTAAACTCTAATTAAACTAAATTTTAATATAGTATATTAGGTAAAATAATGTAAGATACCAGTATAGAATGAGAATAATATAAACAACATAATGACAAATACAAGAGATCTAGCTTTTATAGTGGTTCAGTGAAGGAAAATCCTGATTTTCCGGTCCAGGTTCGTCCAGATCTGATCAGATCAAGAGATATATTTTAAAAATTTTTCTCTTGATCCCAATCAGATCTTGATATGTTTCAGATCTGATTCTTATTATTTTAATAAATAAAATAAGATAAGATAAATTAAATCAAATTTAATTTACCTGATTTGGGTAATCCTATTACCCTGTAGATGATCCTGATTGCAGCGGAAGGTTCTGAATCTAGCCACGCAAGCGCCTGGCCTCTATCGGTATCCACTCGGGTTGGATCTGAAGATCCTCTTCTTCTCTATCACACCTCCAAAAATCAGATCTGGATCTGATCTGAAGGATCTTCAAAACTCTTTTGAAGATCTGCAGTCATCCTTTTGCAGCAGCGCAGCCTTCTTGCTTTTGATTGCCTTTCCTTGATCTAAATCGCACCAACCAAATCAAAAACACCTTTTGGACGTGGAGAGCAAGGGGAGAAGAAGCTATGGCATGGAGGAGGAGGGGAGAGGCAGCCTTGGGGCGTGCGGTTTCTCAATTGAATTACATTCTCATTAGGGTTGGGCGCAGGGTCTTATTTATAGACCTCTTGTGATCCAACTCCTCTTCCTCTCAATCAATCACAACCCTTTGTGAAATCAGATCTAAATCTGATTGGTTGGAATAGAGTCCCCTGGATTCCTCCTTAGAGGGCGCCTAAGATCAGTCAAAGTTGGTTCTTAGAAGAACTCTAATCAGAATCCAAAAAGGAGATGGAGTCCTTGTCCAACAAGGACTCCTAGGCGCCTCCTACTTGGGCTCACGCCACCCTTGGCGTGCGTCCTTCTCCTTGTCAGGTTCTGGCAGGGGACAGGCCCCCACCAGCTCTCCAATAGGTGCATGACATGTGGTCAAAAGTCAAAGTGTCAATGGTCAACATTTGACCAGTCAAAGGTAGACTTTTGACCAAAGTCAAAGAACAAGAAATGGCAGGTGACCAAAAATGGCAGGTAATTTCTTATAAAATAAGACAACCTTCTCTAACTTGGACAACCTCCAGTTAGACCATATGAAGGCCTCTGATTGAGCACAAACTCCTTTGGCTCAGTCAGGACAACTTATTTGTGATAGTAAAAGAAGAACGTTAGGTTCAATCGAGTGCTAGCACGATTTCCTTGAACCTAATTGAATCTCATTCAAATCAATTGAACTAGATCAGTTCAATTGATGATCACCAGATTCAAACCCTTATTTGTGTGATCCAGTTAGGTTCAGTTCTGTATGGTAATGGGATATGTCATGATCTCTATCATAGACATCATCGAAACTCCTTTTGATGGATCAGAACTCTTCTGATTCGAACAGCTAGAATGATCGATCATCTAAATCATTCTAATTGCTCCCAAAATCCATCAGTGACACCTAGCAGTATATGGTGGCAACCCATCAGAGCTAAATGCGAACCTCTTGGTGCAGCTACCTGTGTGATTAAGTTCTTCTATCTTGAGCCCCGATCAGATTAGGGTTAAGGTAAACTCGTCAAACCCTAGTCTCTATCATATGATATAATCATTCAATTCGAGTCCAATGTGAAAACCTAAATAGAAACTCTTTCTATTATTTCACTCTGCCATGGCCATGGGCTTCAGGACTTGATTCTCATGATAATCATAGGGCTGCTCCTCTACCACCGAGGTAGATAGATCCCATCTTGATGCAATCCAGTTCCTACAATGAACATGCTATAGCCAACATACACCTCAGGGTTCCATATGGCTAGAAGACCGAGTAATGGTGTAGTCAAACTATAACACCCTCAAGGTGAACTGTCGATGCATCTCAGGTCAAAGAACCAGACACACTACTGCAGCATCGAGTCAGTCATTGACGAGAAGGTAGACTCCCTAATGACTACTCGAGGTGGTCACGCTCAGTGCCCTCGTTCTCTAACGAGTACCTGTACTTTTGCTTCGGTGTCTCCACACCGTAGACTCAAGACTTATCTACTAAAGAGAAGCGATCGTACACCAACCTTCCGGATCAATCACCATCCTCATGATGATCCTATGGTCGGGAGCTGTTTATGAGTTAATAATGATTATTCATGTCTTAAATTTTCAACTCTTGAAAATATGAATTATCATTACCATTAACTCAAAGGATGTATCACAGACACTAAATACACAGGTGTGATAGAAAATAACCCATTTCATTAATTATAGTCAAAATTATAATTTTGCCCCTAGAAGTGTATTACAAGTGTCAGCCAATTCTGGCTTCTAGGGCACATATATCTAACATTCAGCACCAAACTTGGCATCTACGTCCACTCCTCAAGTAAACCACTTGAGAGTTCAACTATAATTACTCAATTGATTATAGTTTGATTATTTTTCTTGGGCTCACAATCCAATCCATTTGATTTTGATTTATGCTCACTAACTATAACCTTTACAATGATTATTTTCTTGAGTTAACAATCAATCCTGATTGGTTTTGACCTAAGCTTACCAATCAAACCTTTATAAAGTCTAATTCTAGGCTTGGACCAACCCCAAGTTTTTCGTCCCAAGAAACTTGTAAATAAATAAGATACAATATTTAAAAAAATTAGGAAAAAAAACTCAATAAAGCTCAAAGAAGAAGTTTGTGAATGGAAGGCTTGATTGTACTTGCTCTTCTTATTGAATGCTTGAGAGAAGCTAGTGAAGCTCTTCAATGGTTTTCTTTGACTTCTCTCACTTTAAGGATGATTGGAAGGATAAGATGATCTCAAAAAGATAATTTCTTCACTTCACTTAATAGCTCTCAATGAATGAACTTGGTGTAGGCTTAAAGGCTCTTGAATGAATGTTTTAAAAGTTCTTGTTAAAGTTCTTAAATATCCTTTATATATTCCAAGGCTTTTTCACCACTCTAAATCCTCTGAAGAAGCTCCATTTAATGTTCTAGCCATTGGCACAAAAATCTAGTCATTGAAAAAAGTTAGAACTAAAAAAGTGTAGTTTTAGGTAAAACTAGCCATTATAGTGACTCAGTTGACTAACCTTCTTGACTTAGTCAACTAAGTCCCCTACACCTCAACTTCAATCTTTTCTGCGCTTTCTGTCTTCTACAGTCTTTTGAGATATAGTTGACTAACCTTTAAGACCGAGTCGACTAAGTCTCCTAGGATCAAAATTTTTATTTTTTTATGTTTTTTATTTTTGTTGTTCTTTGATACATAGTCGACTAACTCCTAATCTTAGTCGACTAAGTTGCGTGCCAAGCATGCCATTTGAATTTTGACAGTCTCTTTTCTCCAATTCTTTTATAGGCTATACTTACTTCTTAAACTTGATTTATCTCTCATTAACCATTCTTTTTAAGATGTATCAAGTCTTGATTTTCATCAAGAGCTTCTTGATTGATGATACTCTATTTGATTGATGAAAGTTACTTAGAGCATTGTAAACTACACATTCTCAAAAATAATATTAGTAACTTAATAAATTATACTTAAATGCTTTTGTTATCATTAAAATTAGTCCAAGGGTCAACACCGGGCCATAACCTTACCCAAGCCTAGCTCGAAACTTTTTTCGTGCTCCAGTTGGGCTGCCTGAGATTTTTTGAAAGACTTAGGCTCTAGCCCAGACCTGAACTCAACCCAAAACCAATTGGGCTAGCTTATGATCCACACCATCTTTCTTTCCTCTCTTGAATTTTTTTTATAAAAAAATTAAACCCTAACCTATTTCGACCACTCTGACAACGATGATGACTATTGGGTCTCTGATGATGATGATGACCTTTTGGAGCTTGAGCTTGGACTGGTCGGCATTGGCGATGTCGGCATAGGTGATGTCAATCTCTAGGACCACCTCTAAGAACTTAGATTTGGAGTGGTCAAAGTCCATGGGGTTGTCGAGGCCCCCAAGGCCACCTCTAGGCCCCCCTTAAGTGTGGTGGAAGAAGAAGAAGAGGCTGGCGAAGGTAAGGAAAGGGAAGAGGAGGTTGTTGATGAAGGTGAAGAGGTTGTTACCACCATCACCCTTAGAGACGAAGATGTCGATGCCATTTATGGTGAGGATGTCAATGAGGTCAAGTTCATTAGGGATGATGATGGTAGCACAACGACCGTCGATAGTAGTGAGCTAGAGGGCATCGCCACTAATATTCTTAGCTAATATCTTTATAACTCAGAAGTTCTTAGATTGATAAAAATTTCGATAAGGCTTGACTATTGAGCTCATCATAAAGCCGACTTCAACTGAAGGTCGAGCTCATCATAATGCCAACCTTAACTGAAGGTTGAGTTCATCAGAAGGCCAACCTTATCAGAAGAGGTTATCAGAAGGCCGACCTCATCAGAAGGTTGATAGCCAATCTCATAGAAGACTGACCTCATCAAAACATCGAGGTGATCAGAAAGCCTAACTCATTAGAAGGTCGAGCTCATTAGAAGAGGTCATCAGAAGGCCGACTTCATTAGAAGGTTGATAGTCAATCACATCAAAAGGCCAACCTCATTAGAAGAGGTTATCAGAAGGCCGAGGTGATCATAAAGTTAAGCTCATCAGAAGGCCAAGCTCATCATAAGACCGACCTCATTAGAAGAGGTTATTAGAAGGCAGACCTCATCAGAAGGCTAAGGTCATCAGAAGATGGACCTCATCAGAAGGTTGATAGTCAATCTTATCAGAAGACCGATCTCATCAGAAGAGGTCATCAGAAGGCCAATCTCATCAGAAGAGGTCATCAGAAGGCCGAGCTCATTATAAGGCCAACCTCATCAGAAGGCTAAGGTCATCAAAAGGCCAACCTCATCAGAAGGTTGATAGCTTATCTTATCAAAAGACCAATCTCAATAGAAGAGATCATTAGAAGACCAATCTCATCAGAAAGTCGAGCTCATCATAAGATCGATCTCATCAGAAGAGGTCATCAAAGGACCAACATTATCAGAAGGCTGAGGTCATCAGAAGACTGATCTCATTAGAAGGTTGATAGCCAATCTCATTAGAAGGCCAACTTCATCAGAAGAGGTCATCAGAAAGCCAATCTTATCATAAGATCGAGATGATCAGAAAATCAAACTCATTAGAAGGCCAAACTCATCATAAGACTGACCTCATCAAAAGGCTGACCTCATCAAAGGATGAGATGATCAGAAGGCCGACCTTATCAGAAGGTTGACAAACAATCTTATTAGAAGGTTGATCTCATCAGAAGAGCTTATCAGAAGGCCAACCTCATAGAAGATCGAGCTCATTATAAGACCGACCTCATTAGAAGAGGTCATTAGAAGGCCAAACTCATCAAAAGAGTCATCAGAAGGCCAACAACCAATCTTATCAGAAGGTCGATCTCATCAGAAGAGATAATCAGAAGGTCGATCTCATCAAAAGGCTAAGCTCATCATAAGATCGATCTCATTAAAAAAAGTCATCAAAAGGATTACCTCATCAGAAGAAGTCATCAACAGATCGACCTCATCAGAAGATTGAGGTCATTAGAAGGCCAACCTCATTAGAAGGTTGACAACTAATCTCATCAGAAGGCTGACCTTATCAGAAGGCCGAGATGATAGAAAAACCAAGCTCATCAGAAAGCTGAGCTTATCATAAGGCCAACCTCATCATAAGAGGTCATGAGAAGATCGACCTCGTCAGAAAGCTGAGGTCATCAGAAGGCCAACCTCATCAAAAGGTTGACAACTAATCTCATCAGAAGATTGACCTCATCAGAAGAGGTCATCAGAAGGCTAACCTCATGAAGGTTGAGCTCATCATAATGCTGACCTCAACTGGAGATCGAGCTCATCATAAAACCGACCTCATGGAGCTTAAGCTCATTAAAAAGCCCACCTCAACTTGAGGTTGAGCTCATCATAAAGCCGACCTCAACTGAGAGGTTGAGCTCATTATAAAGCCGACCTCATGGAGATTAAGCTCATTAGAAAGTCCACCTCAACTTGAGGTTGAGCTCATCATAAAGCTAACCTCAACTAAGAGGTTGAGCTCATCATAAAATCAACCTCAAATGGAGATTAAGCCCATCATAATGCCCACCTCAACTAGAGGTCAAGCTCATCAAAAAGCTGATCTACCAATGTAGTATTCAAATTAGCATCAAGAAGAATCCAGAATTCTCTAACCTTGATATAGCTATCATCTAGCTAGGCTAATAACCATCTTCTAGCTACTCTACAATCGGACCTCACATGGATAAATAGTCAACAGCTGATATCCAACTGACCATTCTATTAAAATTAATTAACGATCTAACAAACTTTTCTTAAAACCTAAGTAAATCTCTCTATAAATAGAGAAATAGGGTACCCCTCCGGAAGGTAAGCAAAAAAAAAATTCTGATTCATAGAGTCAAGACTCTACTAAAATCATACTCGATTTTTTCACTGAAGGAAGATCGAACCACCTTCTACTCAAATCCTCTCTTTCTTACCTTCCAGCCTTCTATTTCTACTATCTATTCTTAAGGTCTTAGTTGAATTAAGCATCGAAGAATCCTAAATCAAAGGGTATCCCATCGATTTTTGAAACTTTTTTGTAGGTTGGTTCATGATCCACATCAATCCAACTTCAAATCAGCTCTCCAGTATGAGTATCTCTCAACGGTCTAAAGCTTTGCTACAATAGTACATTATTGAATTGAATCTTTTTCAAAACATGCACAAAGATTTTTTTTTTCTTAATTTTTTTGTTGAGGCCAGCTATGTCAAGAAGCCTTGTATAGATACACCAATAAACATCTAACATGATCAAAGCATAAAAGTGGCAAAGAGGGCAGGCGACCAGATAACATGGTTAGTATGCTTAGTCACATTCAATGCTACTCAATCAGTTCCATTGTTGCCTCCTTTATAAGTATGCCTAACTAGGCAATAAGAGCACTTGGCAATGAGAGCCTGGGCATCATCCAATAGTGAGAGACACCCTTTAGTGGACATCAATCAAGTAGATAATCAAGCAAAATGACAATCTTGGAGCCCTCCTCCAAAATCAATCAATCTACACGTAGAATAGAAATAGAATAGATCATGCCCTCCCAAGCAACCCTTAACTCTGCTTGGGGCATAGTCATGTCAAAGAGAGCAACAACCCTAATTGCAGCAAGGAGTGATCTCGCATCATGAATGATAAATCCTGCTCCACTATACTACGCTCCATCCCTTACCCTACTGTGGAAGTTGATCTTAAAGAAGTTGGAGTGAGAGGGTTCTCAAGAAAAATGAAGTACCTATGATATAAAAACTATGTAGCAGGATCTTAGATTTCTCTAGTTATCAAAAACCCCTCCAAAGACCTGACTCACATGAAGTTAGTGGCATCAACCATGGCTCTAATCACAGTCCAAGCTAGGCTTTCATGAGCTTGATAAAAAATCCTTCTGTTCTTAGCTACCCAAATATGGTAAATAGGATAGCAAAGGCTAATTACCAGCCATTGGTAGGGCTGAAAGTGGGCCAGGCCATAACCTTACTTGAGCCCAGCCCGAAACTTTTTTTTGTGCTTCCAATCGGGCTTAGGCCTGAGATTTTTTGAAAGACTTAGGCCCTAGCCCAAACCCAAACTTGGCCCAAAATTGATTGGGCTAGCTTATGACCCATACCATCTTTTTTTCCTCTATTATTTTTTTTTAAAAAAAAAACCTAAACCCTAACTCGTTTTGATCACTCTGATAATGATGATGACTAGTGGGTCTCCAATGATGATGATGACCTTCTGGAGCTCGAGCTTAGCCTGGTCGGCATCGACGATGTTAGCAAAGGTGACGTCGGTCTCGAGACCATCTTTAAGAACTTAGATTTGGAGTGGCTGAAGTCCATGGGGTCGTTGAGTTCCTCGAGGCCACCTTTAGGGCCCCTTAGGTGTGGTGGAAGAGGAAGAAGAGGCCAGTAAAGGTAAGAAAAGGGAAGAGGAGGTTGTTGATGAAGGCAAAGAGGTCGTTACCACCATCACCCTTGGAGACGAAGATGTCGATGTCGTTTATGGTGAGGATGTCGATGAGGTCGAGGTCATTGGGGATGATGATGGTGGCATGGTGACCGTCAATGGTAGTGAGCCAGAAGGCATCGCCACTCCACCTTGCCCTTGTACACCAAGGTGAGCGAGAGCCCTCGGGGAGGTCTAGGGATGGCTAGGGCTTAGGGGTGGTCAAGAGGGATTAGAATAATATTGTAACAATTGGTAGCTCTGATACCAAATATTATAGAAAATCATGATACCTAATTTGTATCATGTTACGGAACCTCTGATTTTATGCATGAATTTAAGAAGAACTACGATAGATCCGATCTTTGAAGGCAGCAAACATCAGCACCAATCTTATGTGCTATGATGGGGCACCTTCCTCCTAAGGCTTGAGGAAGGCGCCCCTCCCTCTAGAGTTTCTTTAAAGAACCTTAGGGTGGCGACCTTAGAGAAAGAGAGAAAGAGAGAGGAAAGGCTAAGGGAGAAAAGATTTATATTTTACTTCTCATTTATTTAATGAAATCCTAATACAACCTATATATAAATACATAGCCAATAGGCTTGACCGAAAACTTCTTTGGTTAATCCAATATATGAAAGCACTCACCAAGCCCATGTACATCTATATCTTATATGCTCTCATCTCATGAACTTAATCCTGATCCAAACCATGAGTTAGCCACCTTAAGACCTTTCAAATTAGGCTTTAAGATCCCTTGGATCAAACTCAATCCAAGAATGGGTAGAAAATCTCATGTAGATCCATTCGCTGTGTCCGAGCCGGCTCGATGGAGGCTCAAGCCAGATTAAATGCGTCTCATGCCATAGATTTTTAAATATTATTTTTTATTTGCCTGAGAGGGCTAGCTCGATCTTAGTCCGAGCCAGCTCGACCTATATCTAAGCCAGCTCCACTTATGTGCCAGCTTCTTTTCTTAGTTGATAATTCTCTTGACTCTAGTTCTTTACTCTACCTTATATTTTTAGGTCTCTGAAGTACCAATCAAGCCTTTCAAGATCTTCACACTTGAATCTCCAATTCGTGGAGAGTTACATACTACCTTCATCCTAGAACTACTCCTGTCTTAGCCTTAGGACCACATCTATCCTAGTATTCTTGGAGCCAACTTCTGACTCCTCCTGTGATCTTTCAAGACTTGAAAGCACTACATCAAATCCTACAATCTTTATCTTGGTGCACCTAAACCTTTGCATACCTGATAATGTCCTCCTGCATAATCCCGCTATCGATGTACTCTTTGACAGCCTCTTATACATATCTTGCCACCACCATCCTTCTTCAGCTGCTGAGCTTTCTTTGAGGCTTTTGGGATGATTGCCTCCTCTATAGAAGAGCTTGGCTTGCTTCTTAGTATCATCTTTGAAGTTGTAGACATCCTTCTGTTTGGTAGCTGCATCACTTATTCTAAACTTTTCTGAAAAATTCGTAGCATTCTTATACTGGCACTCATTGCACCACCTAACACGATCTCCTCAGAACTATGCCTGTCCACCTGCATATACCGTACCATCTAAAATTGTGCATCATCGGTGTCGATGCTGGAATATCGCTTCTCTTTATATACTCCTCCACTCTGAACTCGTATCAAATCCTCTCCATTTATGAAGCCACCTCTATCCGGTGCTCCACCTGAAATTAAAGTTTGTCTAATGTTATAGAAGAACCTGACTCTATAACCAAGTCACCCGAGACTAACCTATTGGGATATCAGCACACTTTGATATCACTTGTTAAGGATCTAGTCCAGAATATTATAGTAGAAAGAAAAAAGAAAATAAAATAAGAAAGCAATCAAGTACGTAGATCAGCCCAAAGGCTCATCTTCATGGGGCATGCAAAATTTTACTATAAAAAAGAAAGAGATATAAGAGAAGATTACCCACTCTCAACTCACGTATACAATCCTCTCAATAAGAAGTTATCCTTACCAAATTCTCTCTTCGAGACCTCCTGAAATAATCGTAGTCCACTGCCTAGCTGTCTACTGAAAGCTTCTGCTCCTACTATCTGTTGGCACCCTCTCTCTGCTCTCTATTATATTTTAGGATCTCTTTAAGCCATGTCAAGCCACACCCTCTATTCATGGACTACTCCAGGCCTTTTAAAGGCCTTTTATCCGCATCCTAGTAGGATTCCCACATCGTTTCAAAGTCAAAAAGCACCCCTGTCGTCTAATTGCGACCGCAACCATCTGTGGCCACTAGATCATGCAAAACCACATCTTTGTGAGTGTAGACCATGATAAAATACCTATAGACCTCTTAAGGGTCGATAGGTGCTAGTCCACAATAGACTGAACCCTAGAAAAAATGCAGCATCGACAGCGCACCATCGCGAGGCCACCTGGGCCTAGACCACATCCGTGCGTGCTCACCCACACGAGGCATTAGGCCGTGCACCCACTTGTACGTGGCATTGGGCCATGCTTGCACTAGGCTGCATAAGGCATTGGGCCACACCCCTGCGCTGGGCTATGCCTGCACGCCCAAGCACTGGGCTGCATAGGGCTGGGCCCGCACCCATGCAATCAGCCCGCACTGGGCTTGGTCGCCTGCTAGCCAAAGGCCCCACTCCAGCGACCCCTTCAATGCTCCTTCATGCATATCTTTGCCATTTACTCTCTATTAGGGTGTTCTTGCGCTCGTTGGACTTCGTTCGTCATCCTGGACCTCACTATAGGCTTAATATGGAAGAATTTGATGCATTTTTCTCAACAATCTCCATCTCAATTTGATATTCGATCTGCATCTATTCGAGAGTTCGTTTAGCACCCTCATGCCCTAGGGCAATCGCTTGCTGATCATGGATGGACAAATGTGGGAGTCGAGCCAGACCGCTCGATCCCACCTCCATCGACTGCTGTGATCTTTTTGACTTGAGACCTGCTCGAGATAGCCTCCTACGGTAATAGAAACTTTACTCTACCATGTTTAATGTCATCCTCTCGAGTCTCTTATCCCATGCTTGATCCATCTTCACCTGGAGCTCCACCTCATACTGAGCTTTCTGTCATGAGGTAGTATCCTCCATACTTTCTTCCTCTTATTATCACCCTACTGCCATGCATGACCTTCAGGATTCCTCCATCAGCTTTCTATCTGAAGTCGATTAAATCCAGTATGCTCAGCGAGATTAGATTCTTTTTAAAGCCGGATATGTATTGAACCTCATCCAACTTCTTCACTATTCCATCATGGAGCTTCATGCTGACCATCCTACTATCCTTAATCTCACAACTCGATCCATCTGGTAAGAACATAGTGCCCTCACTGATCTTCAGAGAGTTAAACATCTTCTCTCTACAACATACATGATGGAAATAAGCAGAATCTATTATCCACTAAGAGAAAGAAGTAAATACCTCATCAGTAATCAAAAAGATATCATCATTGCCTTCTGTATCGCTACTAGCCACCGCCACAGTAGCCCTCATCTGATCCTTGAGTTATGGGCAATCCTTGACTCGATGCCCTAACTCATCGCACCTATAGCATTTGATCTTGCTTTGGTCCCTTGTCTTGAACCTGGATCATCCTCGCGATTCTTTGTTGCTCAGTTTACTGCCTCCTACTCCTCTAGAAATCACCAAAGCTGAGCTGCCATCATTTGAGCTCGAAGTTGGGTTCTTCCTCCTGAGAACCTCTTTTTGGAGTATCGCTGCAGTGACCTCGTCCATCTTGATAGTGCTCTTTTTTACTAGAAGAGCAATCACCAAGGACTCATACGAAGGGAAAGCAATGCTAGCAAGACTAACGTCCTAGTCTTCTCCTTAATCTTTTTGCCAATGCTGAGAAAATTGGTGACTTCTAGAAGTTGGATAGATGCTCCTGCACGCTTTGATCTTCATTCATCCATAGATGGTAGAACTACCTCCAAAAAAATAGCATGTTGGTGTGCTACTTTGCCATGTACAACTTCTCGAGCTTCAACCACAACACCGTCGGAGAAGTCTTACTAAGTACATGGATCACCACATCATCCGCTAGGTACAAGCAGATCGTGCTTACTATCTACATCTGGATCCACTTTCAATCCTTCACCTCCATAGTGGCTGGCATCTGATAATACAAGAGAGCATCGATTAACCCATATTGGATGAGGACATTCTTTATTCTTTCTTGTCATAAGAAGAAATTATCCTTCCCATCGAACTTGTTGATCTCTATCTTGATTGCACTTATCTTGTCCATATTCTTCAATCTCTATCACCACTGCTGCAATCTGCTCTCTGATACTATCTAGCTCTGATACCAATCTATTGCAATATCAGCATACTCTGATACCACTTATTAAGGATCTAGTATCAAGACATTAATATAGAAAGAAAGAAGAAAATGAAATAAGAAAGCAATTAAGTACGTGTATTAGCCCAAAGACTCACCTCCATAGGATATGCAAAACTTCACTATAAAAAAGAAAGAGATACAAGAGGAGATTATCCACTCTAACTTATGTATACAATCCTCTTAATAAGAAGTTATCCTTATCAAACTCTCTTTTGAAGACCTCCTGAAATGATCGCAGTCTGCCGCCTAGCTATCTACTCAAAGCCCATGCTCCTGCTATCTGCTGGAGCCCTCTCTCTACTCTCTGTCATGTTTTAGGACCTCTTTAAGGCACTATCAAGCCAAACCCTCTATTCATAGACTGCCCCAGGCTTTTTAAAGATTTCTGTTCACATCTTGGTAGAATTCCCAGCCTATTTCAAAGTCAAAAAAGCACCCCTATCATCAGATTGCGACCGCAACCATCCTTGGCCGCTAGATTGTGCAAAACCACATCTCCATAAGTGTAGACCATGATAAAATACCTATAGACCTCTTAAGGGTCTATAGGTGCTAGTCCATGGTAGATTGAACCCTAGAAAATATTCCACGTGGATAGCGCACCATCATGAGGCCGCTTGGGCCTAGGCCGTGCCCATGTGCGCGCGCGCGCCCGCACATGGTGCTGGGCTGTGTGCCCGTCGGCACATGGTGCTGGGCCATGTAGGACTGTGCTCGCACTAGGCCACACACACACGCCTGCAGGCTAGGCCAACCACACCCATGTGGCCGACCTGCACTGGGTCTATTTGCTTGCTGGCTATGGGCCCCACTCTTGTGACCCTTCTAATACTCCTTCACACATATCTTTGCCATCTGATCTCCGATTGAGATGTTCTTAGGCTCGTTGGACTCCATTCATCATCCTAAACTTCGCTGTGGGATTAATATGGAAGAATTTGATGCATTTTCCTCAACACAATCATCCAATGCTGCACTATTGGGCTTATTGTTGTACCTTGAACATCATTACTGTCCCTTCGAACCCTCTACACTCCATGGATCTCTTTGAAGCCATCTCGGATACTTCATAACCCGCGGGCACCTTTGAAATCCTAAGAGCTCTTCCAACTCTTTAAAACTAGTGACTGAATCTTAGAAATTTTTACCCTAGCACTTCATCATCTTCTATCTCTGCACCAACTATCACTTCAGTTTCACCTGCAGGAACTATAGCTCAAATCCTATCTTGGGCTTAGACCCATCTATTTAATCTCGAGACTCGATACCACCTCCTCATAGGTATCTGGATCCTTTCTTGTTATACACAACCCAACCTCCACCTGAACCATGACTCTCTCTAATGCTTTTGTAGAAGAAACTTGATTTAAGGTCAGCCACTCAGTCCTAACCTGCTAGACCTTTACCATTGCTGCTCGCATCTTGGGTACTCCGCAACCTTGCAGGCACCTCCAAAACCATCAAGGACTTTATCTTCTCAAAACTTGTTGTAACTCTCGGTGGATCAACAATCTCCATCACCCCAAGTCTTCACAAATCCTTGCTCAATCATATAGTTGAATGCATCATGACTATTTCCTTTCCTTCCTACAATCGAAGGACATATAGTTGCTTTTTTAGCCTCCCTTCGACCATTATCCCTTGGATGATCTCTCTTCATCTACCAAACTGCCCCATGCTACCTATCTTCTTAGAAAATCCTATCGCTTACCCACCATATATC
>QRFJ01002183.1:190558-275558 GCA_006176705.1 Cocos nucifera | reverse complement strand
ATATAACATAATCCTCAGAGTTCAAAATTTGAAATAACGCCTGAGGAGAGGGATCACAACGCCCACTTTATTAGGTGAATCACTTTGATTTTATTCTTCGCCTTTTCGAATTCAAATTAGCAGGCAAGGGATGGAGTTGGTGGTTAGGTTAACGCCCAACATCATCATCATTGCCACGAGGGGTAATGTGATCAGCTTCATCATCCCACTAATCTTGCAATGCATTTTTGTAAGGATGTATATTGTTATTTTATATGTACGATAGTTTATTAATATTGGCAGCTCATGCTACTGTCTCCCTTGACATATGTCGTGGTTTTCTAATAGGAAATATGCCTGGAAGCAGTCAGCTTATAGTAGACTACTGTGCCATGCTTGACCATGCCATGTAGCTGATACACTTAAGAGTCAAACATGCTGAGTAACGCATGCACCACCACCACCACCATCTAGCTTTGTTCCCTTTGCATGTCAAGTATATCTTAATAGTAACAAATAGGCCGGGATTCATACACCAATATTGGCACTAAGAACTCAAAACCTCATCATTGAGGCCACCATTTTCACATGTAAGATCCAAACATTGGCCTTGGAGTCGTTATGAGAATCAAGCATACTTTTAATAAGTCGAGGTTTATGACAGCATGGGGGGAAAAAGGAAAAGAATGTTTCCTTGCTCTGATTCTTTTGGTTACAGTAATTGGTGGATTGCATATGGAAATCTATTTAATTCTTGATTTTATAAGTAAAGATTGGATTTTTTTTAAAAAAATCAAAACATTATCAACTAATAAAAATATTAAATTATAAAATAAATTATCTTATTTTTTTAAAAAATAATATTTTTATTTATCTTATGCTAAAAAGAAGGCTGCCAACAAGAAGAGCTCGACTTTCTAGTTCAAAAAAAAAAAATTTAAAGTAAATCGAAGTCCAATTTAGCTCGAAATCAAATTTAAAAGAAAAAATAAAATAAAATAAAAATTGGCTGGTTCAGACCAAACCGATTTAGAAAATTAGATCAGATGGCCTGGCCCAACCGCAGATCGTGTGTTTGAACCAACCAAGCCTAGCTGACATCGCAGTGACATCAGAAAACAATGCAAGCCATCGTGAGCCGGAATAAGGCACAACCAGGAGTATTTTGGGTATTTCACGGGAGTAGTGATGTCCTGATTGGTAGGAAATTCGGTGGTCTACTAAAAGATTCGATCCCTGATTGATCTACATGAGTGGACGGCTGCAATGAAGGCACGATCATGCGGCTGAGGGAAGAGCTGGTGACGATCCAACAGTGGCTAAGGTTCCCTATTTTGATTAAGCAACCTAAGCCTATTTGGGCACCATCCGATGGTCCAAACTCGATCATCAGCTTCGATCGGATGGTTGTAATCAAATCCAACTGGATATAGGAGTTTAAATTGGGTTTTTAAGTAATTTCTGAGCCATTAGATGACGATCTGAAGGCTGTGGTGATCTAAGGCTTCAATTTTTGACTTGTTTTAGAATTTTTAATCTTGATTTCTTTAGGATTTCTCATTGAAGATCATGTTTAGGCTATTTAAACCACTGCTATCGAATAGAGGAGAGAGATATAGAGGAATAGCATAGAAGAGCTATAGAGCAGAGCATAGAATGGATTTTTTTGAAATAATAGAAACAGAGGAGGGGAGATCTGGGAGAAAAGTCAGGATTTTGAATCAAGAGAGAAATTTGTGCACATCCACCAATGGCTCTCCTTCATTAAACTTCTCCACGTTAAGAGTAACGATTAGAAAAATTAGGCAACAAGCAGTCTACTATTTGATTTTTTTTATATTTTTTATTTTATTTGTTATTTTTATTCTATTTATCATGAACTACATTTATTTTACTAATGCTAAGATGTAGTCACTCTTTTGATACAATATTCAGTATGATTAGATTTTAGATTCATATTTTATTCATGAGGAGTATATAAATCAATTCTTAATGCTTTTAGATTGCTGGCCATCTTCTAATTATTTTGAGAAACATAGATGATACGGACTAAGTATATTTATGTCAATACTTCTTGATTTATATATCTTGTATCTAAATTAGATTAATATTCTTATGCATGCAGTAATTTTAGTATGCTTTAGATGCATCATATTTTAATTAGAGAATTGTTAGATATATGTGCCATAGAAATCAGAATTGGCTGACATTTGTAATACACTTCTAGGGGCAAAATTATAATTTTGACTAAAATCAATAAAATGGATTATTTTCTATCATATATGTGTATTTAGTGTCTGTGATACATCCTTTGAATTAATGATAATGATAATTTATATTTTCAAGAATTAAAAATTTAAGATAAATAATCATTATTAACTCATAAAATGCTTCCAATCATAGGATCATCATGAGGATGGTGATTGATCCGGAAGGTTGGTGTACAATCGCTTCTTTTTAGTAGATGAGTCTTGAGTCTACGGTGTGGAGACATCGGAGCGAGAGTACAGGTACTTGTTAGAGAACGAGGGTACTGAGCGTAACTACCTCGAGTAGTCATTAGAAAGTCTACCTTCTCGTCAATGACTAACTCGATGCTGCAGTAGTGTGTTTGGTTCTTTAACCTGAGGTGCATCGACAGTTCACCTTGAGGGTGTTAGAGTTTGACTACACTATTACTCGATCTTCTAGCCATATAGAATCCTGAGGTATATGTTGGCTATAGTATGTTCATTGTAGGAACTGGATAGCATCAAAATAGAATCTATCTACCTCGGTGGTAGAGGAGCAGCCCTATGATGATCATGAGAATCAAGTCCTAAAGCCCATGGCCATGGCAGAATGAAATAATAGAAAGAGTTTTTATTTAGCTTTTCATATCGGACTTGAATCGAATGATTACATCATATGATAGAAACTAGGATTTGACGAGTTCACCTTAACCCTAATCTGATTGGGGCTTAAGATAGAAGAACTTAATCACACAGATAGCTACACCAAGAGATTCGCATTCAGCTCTGATGGATTGCCACCATATACTGCTAGGTGTCACTGATGGATTTTAGAAGCAATTAGAATGATTTAGATGATCGATCATTCTAGCTGTTCAAATCAAAAGAGTTCTGATCCATCGAAAGGAGTTTCGATGATGTCGATGATAGAGATCTTGACATATCCCATTACCATACAGAATTGAACCTAACTAGATCATACAAATGAGGGTTTGAATCTGGTGATCATCAATCGAACTGATCCAGTTCCATTGATCTGAATGAGTTCAATTAGGTTCAAAAAAATCATGCTAGCACTCGATTGAACCTAACGTTCTTTTTTTACTATCATAAATAGTTGTCCTGATTGAGCCAAAGGAGTTTGTGCTTATTTAGAGGTCTTCACTTTATCTAACTGGAGCTTGTCCAAGTCAGAAAAGGTTGTCTTATTTTGTAAGATATTATCTACCATTTTTGATCACCTACCATTTCTCGTCCTTTGACTTTGGTCAAAAGTTGACCTTTGACTGGTCAAATATTGACCATTAATACTTTGACTTTTGTCCACATGTCACGCACCTATTGAAGGACTGGTGGGAGCTTGTCCCCCTGTCAGAACCTGGCAAGGAGGAGGGCGCACGCCACCCTTGGCGTGTGCCCAAGCTGGAGGCGCCCAGGAGTCCCTGTTGGATAGAGACTCCATCTTCTTTTTGGATTCTGATTAGAGTTCTCCTAAGAATCAACTTTGACTAGTCTTAGGCATCATCTAAGAAGGAATCTAGGGAACTCTATTTTCATCAATTAGATTTAGATCTGATTTCATAAAGGGTTGTAATTGGTTGGGAAGAAGAGGAGTTGGATCACGCTTAGTCTATAAATAAGATCCTGCGCCCAACTCAAAGAGCATCACAATTCTCCATGCCCCAAGGCTGCTTCTCCTCTCCTCCTCCATGCCAAAGCACCTTCTCCCTCTCCTCTCCATGTACAAAGAGGTTTGGATTCTTGGTTGGTGCAATCTAGATGAGAGAAAGATGATTGAAAGCTAGAAGGCTGCGCTGCTGCAAAGAACGACTGCTGATCTTCGAAAGGTATTTTAAAGATCCTCCAGATCAGATCTAGATCTGATTTTTGGAGACATGATAGAGAAGAAGAGGATCTCTAGATCTAACTCGAGTGGATACCGGTAGAGGCAAGGCACTTGTGTGGCTAGATCCAGAACCTTCCACTGCTTATAGGATCATCAATGGGTAATAGGATTATCCACTTCAAGATAAATTAAATTTAATTTAATTTATCTAAATTTATTTTAATTATTAAAATAATAAAAATTAGATTTAAAATATCTTATATTTGATTAGAATTAAATTTTTTTTTTTTGAAATATATCTTCTGATCTAATCAGATCTGAACGAATCTGGTCCGAGAAATCTGGATTTTCCTTTAACTAGTATCAGAGCCAAGGTTCTAAAAGTGTTTAGATCTAATTTTAAATTTATTCTAAATAAAAAATAAGTAATTTTAGATGTCACATGAGATGTGATCAGATCTGAAATTAGAAAAAATTAAAATTAAATGATTTGGATCTAAGATTAGAAAATATGCATGACTAGTTCTAAAATAGAATAGTTCTATAGAATAGTTTTATATGTTTTTAATTTAATTTGATTAAATCATATTTTAGATCTATTTATTTACTATTTTTTGATATTATAATTATTATAATAATATCTAAAAAATAGTAAATAAAAATTATTTAATTTTAAACATCATATGAGATATGATTGATGCATGTCTAGACTAGTTGTAGAATAGTTCTACATAGTTGTCTAGATTAGAATTTATTTTGATTAGATCAATTTAAATCTAATTTTTTAGATTATTATGAGATAATTTAGATCTGAAAATATGCATGATTCGATACATGAGATGTATGCAAAATATGCCATGATTAGATCTAATTTGTATATGAGATATATGATATAGATCTAAAACTGTTTTGTAGTATTGCATGTTCCTGATTAAGGCGTTCCTCTTGGCCGTCCGGTCATAAGAACGAAGAAGGATTTAAAGGCCCTCTCCTTCCAATTCCGATGGGGTGTTCTTATGATGTGTAGGGGTGCTGCGTGTTCGTCCTTAATCAGAAATCCAAAACTTACTTTCTGCAAAATCCTAGATCCTGAAACCCTAGGATTTATTGTGCATATTTTGTTTATGAACCCTACTTAATTAAAAATTAAGATTATGAAATATTAATTAGGATCTAAAATTGAGAATTTTAGATCTAAGACATATTCATAATACTGGGTTCGGGCTTGGGTAGCTCAATTAGGTCTAAGCGGTTGATCAAACCGAATCAAGAGTTGGTTAGATGGGATCAACAATGCTTAAATTGACCAGCCTAATAGGATTAAGTCTGGGTCAAGATCGAGTCACGATCAAGCAAGACCTAATTAGGCTCAGAGGTTAGAGTCTGGATTGTAGGCTAACCCAATTGGTTCTGACTCAACAATTTGGTGTCTAAGGTAAGTTTGGCACATACGACCGACTGATTTTTAATTGGAAGCTACTCGACCTGAATGCATTCTTGTACGAGTTAATGGCATATTCCTTCCACCGGTCTCACTTACCTGGCCATATCTGTTGACACAGTTCTGATCTGAGTGGTCAATAATCCGAGCTAACCCATGCCACTAGGTTAGTCATAATTGTTATGACTATGACAAGTCTAGTTTAATGAGACCTGAATCAATTCTCCCTAAGAAAAGATTAAGTCTGAGGTCTTCCACCATTGTAGATGTGCGGGCCCTTCCCGGGGTTGATTGTTCTCGGCTGGATACAGTGGCTCAGTTGCACCGGAAGATGCAACCATGTCTATTAGGCATTGGATGCTATGGGCTGGAGGATGAGTTGGGCTCAATATTTTGGATACGGTGAGAGACTCAATTAGGAATCCAGTCTATGCAAATGGTGGGTCTGACTTAACTAAGGAGTGGATCAATATTTTGGATACGGTGAGATTCATGAATTAGAGACCAAGTTTGGGTGCACCATGATTAGAGAATCATTGAACAAGAGTTGTTCACTCATTGGCTAACCCATCACCAATAACTGTTAGGTGAGGTGATGAGTCAGTTGGTGAGACCGCACCACCCACTAGAAATCATTAATCATGGAGATTTTTGCATCTCTACAGAGGGAGTGTAGGGATCCGAGAAAATAGTGGGAGCTAATTTATTTAAAAATAAAATTTCTAAATAAATTGGTCAAGTCATAATTACAGTATCTAACTAGAATCTTTGACTCTCTACAGAAAAATGTCTGCGTCCAACCCATTGGCACGTATCCTGGACACACATAGACTGACTGGACCCAATTATAAAGATTGGCTCAGGAACTACAAAATATTTTGGGATTTCGAGAAGTTAACCCATGTATTGGACCAGGACCCTCCCACCTTACCAGCCCGTCCATCCACTGAACAGAGAGCATCTCTGAAAAAATGGATAGACGAAGATAATAAGGCCAGATATTACATGTTGGGCTCGATGTCTGATGAGCTCCAGCGCCAACATGAAGATATCGGGACTGCTCGCCAAATGTTGGCTCACCTGCAGGAGATGTTTGGTGAACAGAGTCGCGCAGCCAAAGTATCAAGTCACGAAATGACTTTTTAAGGCTAAGATGCGTGATGGGCAGTCAGTCCAAGATCACTGTCTGATGATGATCAAGGACATGGAAGAGCTTGAGAAGCTCGGTGTGAAGTTAGACTTGGATCTGCAGAATGATATTATTCTGCAATCCTTGACTGATGCATATGGGCAATTCATCATGAATTACCACATGCATAAACTTCAAAATTCCTTGGCCGAATTAATGAATATGCTGGTTACCGCTGAGCTTTCTATGAAAGGTTCTAAAGGCTCAGTTCTTGCTATGGAACGGACTTCTTCCAAAAGAAAGTCTTATGGAAAGAAAAAGAAGTCTGTGAAAAAGCAGAAGGTGGAAGGAACAAAGAAGAAGAAGGCAGAGCCGAAGAAAAAGGCCGATGTCAAAGGAAAGTGTTTCCATTGCAACAGCGACGGCCATTGGAAGCGGAACTGCCCTACTTACCTGGCCACCCTGAAGAACAAGAAGGAAGGTCCTTCTGGAGGTATGCTCGTTATTGAGTCTAACCTTACGGTTTCTTCTGCATCCAGTTGGGTGCTTGACTCTGGTTCTAGTGCTCATCTGTGCACTTCCATGCAGGGTCTTGAGGATAGCAGGAGGCTGAGGGATGGAGACATGATCCTACGCATCGGTAATGGAGCAAGAGTTGCTGCAGTAGCCGTGGGAACATACCCTCTTCGATTACCATCTGGTTTAGACTTAGTTTTGAAAGACTGTTATTATGTGCCTGCAGCTAGCAGGAATTTGATTTCTGTTTCATGCTTAGCACTAGAAGGCTATGTGATTACCTTCTTTAAGGACCATTGTAACATTCTTTATGAAAGAAATAAAATTGCAAATGGTTTCCTTATTAATGGTCTTTATCAGCTACATATTGATGTACCTGTTCTAACTATCGAGCAAAACGTGAATGCCAAACGACCTAGGGATAGTCCAAATGATAGATATCTATGGCACCTGAGATTAGGTCATATAGCAGAAGATAGGATCAACAAATTGGAGAAAAATGGGCTATTGAGTCCATTGACTTTGAGTCATATCCAACTTGTGAATCTTGTCTTCAAGGCAAAATGACTAAACTCCCTTTTGTTAGGACATGGGGAGAGGGCCACAGATCTCCTTGCCCTAGTACATACTGATGTGTGCGGCCCATTTGATGTGCCGGCTAGAGGCAATTTTGTCTACTTCATTACCTTTACCGATGATCTGTCTAGGTATGGGTATGTGTATCTTATGAGACACAAGTCTGAAGCTTTTGAAAAGTTCAAAGAATTCAGACATGAAGTAGAAAAACAAACTGAAAAACCCATTAAGGTTCTTCGATCAGATCGAGGAGGTGAATACCTTAGCCGAAAATTCCTAGACTATCTCAAGAAAAATGGCATAGTCTCTCAATGGACTCCACCAGGAACACCTCAACTCAACGGGTTTCAGAATGGAGAAATCGGACTCTATTGGATATGGTTCCGATCCATGATGAGCTTCACAGACCTTCCTGATTTTCTTTGGGGACACTCATTGTTAACTTCAATTTATCTACTGAATAGGGTTTCCTCTAAAACCGTTCCTACCACACCGTATGAGATATGGCATGGTAAGAAACCAAGTCTGAGTCATCTCAGAATTTGGGGTTGTCCGGCTCATGTCAAAAGACAACAAGCGGACAAGTTAGAGTTTAGGTCCTTTAGAGCTCGATTCATAGGATATCCTAAAGAGTCATTAGGATACTATTTCTACATTCCAGAAGACCACAATGTGATTGTGAGTCGACATGCCATCTTTCTTGAAAAATAGTTTATTCAAGATAGCGGCATTGGAAAAGCAGATTAAGCTTGATGAGAAAGTCTCACAAGTACAATGAGCTAAGGACCAATTGGAACCAAATCAGGTTGAGCCAATAAGAACACTACCTCCTCCACCTCGTAGATCGGAAAAGAGTTTTTCCGTCCCCCTGAAAGATACTTAGGTATTATTTCAGAGAGGAAGTAGAGGAAAATGTTCCTCGTAGGTAATGGTGCTCATGGTGATGATCCCAAAACCTACAACGAGGCGATATCAGATATCGACTCCGAGAAATGGCTAGAGGCAATGCAGTCAGAAATTGACTCGATGCACTCAAACCAAGTCTGGACCTTGGTAGATCCACCAGAAGGTATAGTACCTATTGGGTGTAAATGGATCTTCAAGAGAAAGATTGGTGCAGATGGGAATGTGGAGACATTCAAGGCTAGACTAGTGGCAAAAGGTTATAGTCAACGCGAAGGCATTGACTATCAGGATACCTTTTTTCTCCAGTGGCTATGCTAAAATCCATCCGCACATTGCTTGCCGTTGCAGCCTATTTCGATTATGAAATATGGCAAATGGACGTGAAAACGGCATTCTTAAATGGATATCTTGAGGAAGATATCTATATGGAACAGCCGCTAGGTTTCACATCCAGTGATACTGATCACATAAGGTTTGCAAGCTGCAAAGGTCCATATATGGACTTAAGCAAGCATCTCGGAGCTGGAACACTCGTTTCAATGATGTGATCAAAAATGTTTGGTTTCATCAAAAATGAAGAGGAACCGTGTGTTTTCAAAAAGGTCAGTGGGAGCGCTGTTGTCTTCCTCGTATTGTACGTGGATGACATCCTCCTTATTGGGAATGATATTCCCATGTTGACGACAGTCAAAATATGGTTGTCCAAGGAATTCTCCATGAAAGACCTAGGTGAAGCATCCTTTATTCTAGGAATTAAGGTCTATAGGGATAGACCGAATAGGATGCTAGGACTTTCACAGAAGATGTACATAGAGGAAGTACTAAAGAGGTTTAGTATGGAAAACTCTAAGAGGGGATTAATACCCTTCAGACATGGTATTCATCTTTCCAAGAAGATGTGCCCTAGCACACCTGAGGAAATAGAATGCATGAGCAAGATCCCTTATGCTTCTGCAATAGGGAGCCTCATGTATGCCATGCTATGTACACGACCTGATATAGCCCATGCTGTGAGTGTCACAAGCAGATATCAGTCAAATCCAGGTGAAGAACACTGGACTTCTGTGAAATGTATCCTTAAGTACTTGAGAAGAACTAAGGATATGATGTTGGTCTTTGGTAACGGAGAACTCCAAGTCCAGGGATACACAGACTCGGATTTCATGTCCGATATAGATGATCGAAAGTCGACATCTGGGAGTCTGTTTGTGTGCAATGGTGGTGCTGTCAGCTGAAGAGTTCCAAGCAAATGGTGATAGCAGATTTCCACCATGGAAGCAGAATATATCGCTGCATCAGAGGCTGCGAAGGAAGCATTCTGGTACAAGAAGTTTGCTGCAGAAATCGGAGTAATGCCATCAGATGCCATTCCTCTATACTGCGACAATAATGGCGCCATAGCCCTTGCTAAGGAGCCGAGGTCTCACCAAAAATCCAAGCACATTGAGCGGCGATACCACCTCATCCGCGATTACCTCGAGAAGGGTTATGTCGAGGTCAAGAGAGTCAACTCCGCAGATAATATGGCAGACCCACTTACAAAGCCGTTGGGCCAGCAGAAGATCGAAGCCCACCTTGAGAAGATGGGACTTAGACTTGTAGCCAATTGGCTTTAGGACAAGTGGAAGATTGTTAGATATATGTGCCCTAGAAGCCAGAATTGGCTGACACTTGTAATACACTTCTAGGGGCAAAATTATAATTTTGACTAATAATCAATAAAATGGGTTATTTTCTATCACATATGTGTATTTAGTGTCTGTGATACATCCTTTGAGTTAATGGTAATGATAATTCATATTTTCAAGAGTTGAAAATTTAAGACATGAATAATCATTATTAACTCATAAAATGCTCCCGACCATAGGATCATCACGAGGATGGTGATTGATCTGGAAGGTTGGTGTACAATCGCTTCTCTTTAGTAGATGAGTCTTGAGTCTACGGTGTGGAGACACCGGAGCGAGAGTACAGGTACTCATTAGAGAATGAGGGCACTGAGCGTGACCACCTCGAGTAGTCATTAGGAAGTCTACCTTCTCGTCAATGACTGACTCGATGCTGCAGTAGTGTGTCTGGTTCTTTGACCTGAGGTGCATCGGACAGTTCACCTTGAGGGTGTTATAGTTTGACTACACCATTACTCGGATCTCCTAGCCATATGGAACCCTGAGGTGTATGTTGGCTATAGCATGTTCATTGTAGGAACTGGATTGCATCAAGATGGAATCTATCTACCTCGATGGTAGAGGAGCAGCCCTATGATGATCATGAGAATCAAGTTCAGAAGCCCATGGCCATGGCAGAGTGAAATAATAGAAAGAGTTTCTATTTAGATTTTCACATTCGGACTTGAATCGAATGATTACATCATATGACAGAAACTAGGGTTTGACGAGTTCACCTTAACCCTAATCTGATCGGGGCTCAAGATAGAAGAACTTAATCACACAGGTAGCTGCACCAAGAGGTTCATATTCAGCTCTGATGGGTTGCCACCATATACTGCTAGGTGTCACTGGTGGATTTTGGGAGCAATTAGAATGATTTAGATGATCGATCATTCTAGCTGTTCGAATCAGAAGAGTTCTGATCCATCGAAAGGAGTTTTGATGATGTCGATGATAGAGATCATGACATATCCCATTACCATACAGAACTGAACCTAACTGGGTCACACAAATAAGGATTTGAATCTGGTGATCATCAATTGAACTGATCCAGTTCAATTGATCTGAATGAGATTCAATTAGGTTCAAGAAAATTGTGCTAGCACTCGATTGAACCTAACGTTCTTCTTTTACTATCATAAATAGTTGTCCTGACTGAGCCAAAGGAGTTTGTGCTCATCAGAGGCCTTCACTTTGTCTGACTGGAGGTTGTCCAAGTCAGAAAAGGTTGTCTTATTTTGTAAGACATTACCTGCCATTTTTGGTCACCTACCATTTCTCGTCCTTTGACTTTGGTCAAAAGTTGACCTTTGACTGGTCAAATATTGACCATTGATACTTTGACTTTTGTCCATGTGTCATGCACACCTATTGGAAGAGCTGGTGGGGGCCTTGTCCCCCTGCCTAGAACCTGGCAAGGAGGAGGGCGCATGCCACCCTTGGCATGTGCCCAAGCTGGAGGCACCCAGGAGTCCTTGTTGGAGAGGGACTCCATCTCCTTTTGGGATTTCGATTAGAGTTCTCCTAAGAACCAACTTTGACTGGTCTTAGGCACCATCTAAGGAGGAATCCAGGGGACTCTATTCCCACCAATCAGATTTAGATCTGATTTCACAAAGGGTTGTGATTGGTTGGGAAGAAGAGGAGTTGGATCACGCTTAGCCTATAAATAAGATCCTGCGCCCAACTCAAAGAGCATTCATAATTCTCCATGCCCCAAGGCTACTTCTCCTCTCTTCCTTCATGCCAAAGCACCTTCTCCCTCTCCTCTCCATGTTCAAAGATATTTGGATTCTTGGTTGGTGCAATCTTGATGAGAGAAAGACGACTGAAAGCTAGAAGGCTGCGCTGCTGCAAAGGACGACTGCTGATCTTTGAAAGATGTTTTGAAGATCCTTCAGATCAGATCCAGATCTAATTTTTGGAGACATGATAGAAAATAAGAGGATCTCCAGATCTAGCTCGAGTGGATATCGGTAGAGGCCAGGCACTTATGTGGCTAGATCCAGAACCTTCCGCTGCTTACAGGATCATCAATGGGTAATAGGATTACCCACTTCAAGGTAAATTAAATTTGATTTAATTTATCTAAATTTATTTTAATTATTAAAATGATAAGAATCAGATCTAAAACATCCCAGATTTGATTAGGATCAAATTTTTTTTTTTGAAATATATCTCTTGATCTGATCTGATCTGAACGAACTTGGTTCGAGAAATCTGGATTTCCCTTCAAGAATTTTATAGAAATTAATGCATCAATATTTATTTAAATTATGTCTGAACCAAAGAGTAGTTAATAAATATTGATAGTTTTGCTACGCCTGGACCAAAGGATAGTGAATATCTTAGGAGACTCCACTATCACATGAAATAAAATTGACCTAATTTACATGATTACTGAAATATTGTATTGATTGAGTTGATGAACCGATTGTTTTAGTGTTCTACTACTCTTAAATTCAATCCTAATAATTACAACCTCTTTATTTTCTTATAATTTTCTTAATTATTTTTTTATTTCTTTTTATTCTCTTTATTTTTTATAAATTAATTTTTTTTAAAAAAAATTAGGAAAGAGTTTTTTAGTATTTATTTTTCAATCTTCAAGGAATGATACTCTACTCATACACTATACTACTTGATCGACTGGTGTATTTGCTATAGCAATATATTTGCATGCATCAAATTTTTGGCATCATTGTCAGGAAATTGTACCTAAAATAATATTAAAATTTTGATTATTACTTTACTTTAGAATTTTATTTTTATTTTATTTTTTTAGGTGCATGTTCAGTACATGATACATGCTGGACAAAGTGACTTAGTACCTCTTAATCCAGAAATAAAGAGAATAATTCAAAAATTAAATCAAAAAAAAAATATGGCAACTGAAGATCTAGATGACGTTAATCTAGAATTAGATATGGTGGCACAAGGACAACAAGAAGCTATTTGAGCGATATTTCATCCATTAAATGATTACATCACACCATCAATAGTCGATGCAGCTTCGAGCATCAGAAGACCGCCTATGCGAGCAAATAACTTTGAATTAAAACCAATGATGATCTAGATGATTCAAGCAACACTATAAAAAAAAAAGGATAATTAGCTACATAAATAAAACATAGCTAAATCTTGCAAAAGCATTACTAAATACATCTACCGATGTGAAATGCATCAAAAAAAATGTCAGCAAAAGTATCATCGTTGATTTTATTTATCGACATTTAAAAATTTTCATCAGCAAAAATATGATTCATCGACATTTAATTAAACATCGGTAATTAATTACCTACATAAAATAATTATCAAAAAAAATATTTATCGATGTTAACTTATCATCGTTAATATTTTACGCACGTAAAATAAACGTCGGCAAAAATATTTTTACCAATGAAAACTTACATCGAAAAAAATATTTTTACCGATAGAAACTAATAGTCAAAAATATATTTTTTATGATGAAAATTAAATGTCAAAAAAAATATTTTTATCCATGCTTATTTTACATTGGAAAATATTTGGCGATGTAAATTTACGTCGATAATAGTTAAACATGGCCAAAGGTGGCATGCTGGGATGCTTTTTGATGATTGTTTATATTAAATTTTGCTACGTTAATTTACATCAATAAATATTTAGCGATATTTATTTACATCAATAATTATTAAGTGTGGCTAAAAGTAGCATGCTGGCATGGTAATTGATGATGATTATCTTTATTTACCGATGCTAAGTATTATCGCTATTTATCTTTACCTACATTTTTTATGCATCAGTAAATATTTTTTTTAAAAAAATAATTTTATTTATATAAATTTTTTAAAATCTATAGACATCCATATAACATCCACATAATAAATAATAAAAGATATAACAACTACATAACAAATAAATGCATCCCAAAATTAAATTCATTCACTTTAAAACATCTATATAAAAAAACACGTACATATACAAAATATCATACATACTACGTATTCTTTAAAAAAAAATATAATAAAACAAAATAAAACTCCATATCGATGGCGATATATCATAAACCTATATTAAATTAAAAAAATAAATGTGCAAACTAATTATCTAATATAAATACTAAAAATATATTAATTAAAAAAATATAAAATAATACCAGTGGGAGAAGCATCGTCATCATCATCGATGGAGTCCTGATCATAAGCATCAGTAGGAACATCGAAAGTCGGTGGGAGAGGCATACGGTGATATAACTCATCGAGCTTCACCCCAAATACCTAAAGCTGGGATGAAAGTTTGGTATTGGCCCATTATTAGGCCGCTATCTCCTCTTGATGTCTCCTCTTGATCTCAGTATATTTCCTCTCTATCTCATGTAGATGAGCATCACAAGAAACATGTGTTGCTCGAAAGAAGCTAGGGTCTATAACTCCATATCATAATTTCGTAACATAGCTAGGTCTCCTACCGAGCACCTCATCATAGATATCGTCATCTATGGGTGGGGTAGAGCCCTCAGCTGGGGGCTGGGATCATATCTCTATCATATGGTCCTAATTAAAGAAAAAGGTAAATATAACTAAAAGTCTAAACTTTATATAGAAATTCAAATAAAATTTAATCACTTAATACTCACATGTCTCTCCTTAGTCTCGGAAAGCCACTTGCCCATCGTCCGATGATGGGTCCTCTGGTAGACGTCAATTCACCCGGGCAGCTGTCCTATCTCGATATCCCTTTAAAATTTATGAATGTAAGTATATTGACACAAATATACTCTAACAAATCATTAAAGATGTATGTATGTGTACTTACCAGCTCATACTGATACTGTACAAATGACTTTGATCCACCGTAATGCATCACCATGAGCCTCAACCTACTTTGTGAGGTCTTATCGCAGTAGGCCTAATAAATAAATGCAATGAAGATATTAGTGAACATATTATAATAACATATCAATTCAATAATCAATATTTTTATTATACATAATAATTAGACTCGATATGTAGGATCCTCATATCTGATGCAAAAGAGATTCTAGTCAGGGCATGATACACTCCTATGCGGTGTCTCACGTACAGCCGCCACCCCACATGCCTAGAAGACCTCCTTCCAGTGGGTATGGAGCTCATATCTGAATCCTCTAAGCAATCACCCCATATACCGAAGGATAGCCTCCTACACACATGGGGTATTAATCTCCTGAATATCAAAATTATGCTGCAAAAATAATATACAATATATGAGATTTATCAAAAAAAATAAAAGTACCATAATTATCAAAAATTATATTTAGTTACCTATAAATGATCAAGAAGGACTTGCTGCTATGGCCTCATAACTCTACATCAATCAGTCAGCATCAGAAGAGCATACGAACGGATAATAATACCTACCTCGTACATGTATGGATCCCTGACATGGTGCTCTACTAGCATGACATATTTCGGTGGGATGACAATTCTCATCCTCTCTCCGGGATGTGCCCTCCTCCACTCCACCTGCTTCTCATTTCTGGCGGCTCCACATGTCCTCTTAATCACAATATCAGTAGCTGCAACAAAATATAAAGCTTAAAATTAGTTATTTATATATGATAAAAACTTAATGTAAATATAACACAAAAAAAAATAACCTGTGAGAAGAGATGATGTGCCTGCCTCATCAATAGTGTGTTGCTGAGATGATGAAGAGGTATCGACATCTCCATGTCGGTCCCCCATCAGATCATCCTCCTAATGGCATAACTTCAAATTAGTTATTTATAAATAATAAAAAATTAAAATAAATTAAATATAAAAAATTATAATATGTAAAATCAACCTAGACTAGCTAGTGTGATCGCCTGGTCATCAGGAGAAGCCGATGCACTGGCATCTCCTCGTGCAAGCCTCTAGGGTCGTCCTCCTGATGCCATATCTATATCAAATAATATATTAGAGATAATATAATATTTGATAAAAATTATATCAATACTAAATGATATATGAAATTTAAGACATATGAGTTTCTTGAAAAATTACATATTAAAAATCTTGTGAGGCCGCTTCTTATCTCTTTCGGAATCTTCAACATACCTTAACTCACCACATTCTGGGCAACAATCCAAGTATTAATGCTCTTTATAAAATAATGCACAATCATTCTTGCATACATGTATTAGTGTATCACCTAGTCCAAGCTCACGTATATATTTTTTTGCCTCTAAATATGATTTTAGAAATTTTTCACCATCCGGTAATGACTCCTTGATTAAGTTCAATATAAAGTCAAACGACTTTTGACTCCAACCAAATATGGTTTTACCGAGCAGTTTTATCAAGTACTCAAGCATCGAGAACTTCTTATAATTTGGATACAATGACTCCTTGGTATCTCTCATAAGTTTTTTAAAATATCCATCATTTGTATTATCCGTGAAGAAAAATCCTGATTTTTCGGACCAGATTCGTTCAGATCTGATTGGATCAAGAGATATATTTTAAAATTTTTTCTCTTTGATTCTAATTAGATATACGATATTTCAGATCTGATCCTTATTATTCTAATAATAAAAATAAAATTTAAATAAATTAAATTAAATTTAATTTATCTTGATGTAGGGTAATTCTATTATCCGTTGATGATCCTGTAAGCAGCAGAAGGTTCTGGATCTAGCCACGCAAGTGTCTGGTCTCTACCAGTATCCACTCGAGCTGGATCTAGAGATCCTTTTCTTCTCTATTACATCTCCAAAAATTAGATCTGGAGGATCTTCAAAATACCTTTCGAAGATCAGCAGTTGTCCTTTGCAGCAGCGCAGCCTTCTAGCTTTCAGTCGCCTTTCTCTCGTTTGGATTGCACCAACCAAGAATGCAAACCACTTTGGGCATGGAGAGGAGAGGGAGAAGATGGATTTGGCATGGAGGAGGAGAGGAGAGGAAGCCTTGGGCATGGGAATTTTTAATTCCCTTTCCAATTGCAATTTGAGTTGGGCGCAGGGTCTTATTTATAGACTATCTGTGATCCAACTCCCCTTCTTCCCAACCAATCACAATCCTTTATGAAATTAAATCTAAATTTAATTGGTGGGGAATAATCCCTTGGATTTCTCCTTAGATGGTGCCTAAGACCAGTCAAATTTGGTTCTTAGGAGAACTCTAATCAGAATCCAAAAAGAAGATGGAGTCCCTATCCAACAGGGACTCCTGGGCGCCTCTAGTTTGGGCACACGCCAAGGGTGGAGTGCGCCCTCCTCCTTGCCAGGTTCTGATAGGGGGATAGGCCCCCACCAACTCTCCAATAGGTGCATGATATGTGGACAGAAGTCAAAGTATCAATGGTCAACATTTGACTAGTCAAAGTTCAACTTTTGACCAAAGTCAAAGGACGAGAAATGACAGGTGACCAAAAATAGTAGATATTATCTTACAAAATAAGACAATCCTTTTTTGACCTAGACAAAGTCTAGTCAGACAAAGTGAAGGCCTCTGATCGAGTACAAACTCTTTTGGCTCAGTCAGGATAACTATTTATGATAGTAAAAGAAGAATGTTAGGTCAATCGAGTGCTAGCATGATTTTTTTGAACCTAATTGAATCTCATTCAGATCAATTAAATTGGATTAGTTTAATTGATGATCACCAGATTCAAACTCTTGTTTGTGTGACCTAGTTAGGTTCAGTTCTGTATGATAATGGGATATGTCATGATCTCTATCATCGACATCATCGAAACTCCTTTCGATGGATCAGAACTCTTCTGATTCAAACAGCTTGAATGATGGATCATCTAAATTATTCTAATTGCTTCCAAAATCCACCAATGACACCTAGCAGTATATGGTGGCAATCCGTCAGAACTGAATGCGAACCTCTTGGAGCAGCTACCTATGTGATTAAGTTTTTCTATCTTGAGCCCCAATCAGATTAGGATTTAGGTGAACTCATCAAACCCTAGTCTCTGTCATATGATGTAATCATTCGATTCAAGTCCGATGTGAAAACCTAAATAGAAACTCTTTCTATTATTTCACTCTGCCATGGCCATGGGCTTCTGGACTTGATTCTCATGATCATCATAGGGCTGCTTCTCTACCACCGAGGTAGATAGATTTCATCTTGATGCGATCTAGTTCCTACAATGAACATGCTATAGCCAACATACACCTCAGGGTTCCGTATGGCTAGAAGATCGAGTTATGGTGTAGTCAAACTATAACACCCTCAAGGTGAGCTACCGATGCACCTCAGGTTAAAGAACCAGATATACCACTGCAGCATCGAGTCAGTCATTGACGAGAAAGTAGACTTCTTAATGACTACTCGAGGTGGTCACGCTCAGTGCCCTCATTCTCTAACGAGTACCTGTACTCTCGCTCTAGTGTCTCTACACCATAGACTCAAGACTCATCTACTAAAGAATATACGTGAGGAGGTGTGTGTGGAATAACCGAATACTATGAAATCAAGTTATGGTGATTATTAATTCGGAGCTAATAGATTGATACTTGGTCAGAAGCGTTTATGAGTTAATAATTATTATTCATGTCTTAAATTTTCAACTCTTGAAAATATGAATTATCATTACCATTAACTCAAAGGATGTATCAAAGACACTAAATACATATATGTGATAGAAAATAACCCATTATTGTTTAATCAAAATTATAATTTTGCCCTAGAAGTGTATATAAGTGTCAGCCAATTCTGGCTTCTAGGGCACATTATATCTAACATCTTCCACTTGTCCTAAAGCAATTGACTACAAGTCTAAGTCCCATCTTCTCAAGGTGGGCTTCGATCTTCTACTGGCCAATGGCTTTGTAAGCAGGTCTCCACATTGTCTGTGGAGTCAATCTCTTGACCTCAGACATAACATTTCAAGGTAATCATGGATGAGGTGTATCTCCACTCAATGTGCTTGAATTTCTGATGAGACCTTGGCTCCTTAGAAGGGTTATGACATTGTTGTATATTCTAGTCCATTATTCCTAAAACATTGACTTAGACTTAATGTACCATAACGTGATGTGAAAAGGGATTGAGTAACAAAAAAGACAATTCAGAATGAAAAAACAAAACTCCTAGAAGGACATGGATCTATGGATATCAAAAGCAAATTTTTGAGCGAAATATTGTTTGGTAGGATACAGATGTCTTCAATCGGAATAGCTGAATCACAACACAGGATGCTCGCCCACGACACTCCTTATTAATAGAAGGATAGTAGTTTCTTTGTAAGAGTCCTTAGACTAGTAGTGGCCTGATCTATTCTTAGTGAATGTGATGAGAAAGTTAAAGGGTCCCCTAGATTACCCAAGGAGGAATATGTTTAAAGGGCAGGGTGGGGGGCTTGACAGCACATCAGCTACACTTGCCGCCGAATCAAGACAGACGTCCCAGATATCGAACTTTTCCGATACTATACACTAGTAGAACTGAGGGAGCTATGAAATATTCCGAGTATATTGATGGTAATTAAATATTGATTCTCCATAGTTTCATCTTGGAGTTACTTTATAATATATTGAACTAAATATACATAGCAAATATCTTAAGTTCTAATACCTTCAAGTCAGATTTTATTAGGATACATATTAGTAGAATTATATTTATAGATATTTATCTTGATATTTGTCTAAAATCAATGATAGAATCTGGACCTGTTGTGACATAAATACGAATGGTATACTTAAGCCATGTGTTAGCATAGCAAATATGTTGCTAATATAATCTGATATTGAATGTTTTTATTTAAAGGAACAATAAGTGAGTTAGATGTACACTGAATGTGATCCAATTATGAGAAGATTATGGAAATGTCTTGTAGAAACTCATAGATTAAATAATTTTGGTACTTAGAAATATGTAATGTTCAATCAATGAACTAGTTTAGAATAGAAATTATAGACTTATAGTTTTGATGGTTCATTAGGTGTGGTAGGTGAATTGAATTTCTAAACACATTATTATTTATGAGTTATAGTATTTTACTAGATTGTATATTTGAATATATCAAGTATTATAATATCATTGAATAGGACAGTCAAAAAATTAAATATGTGAATTATATTTCATTATATGCTAGAATATGATTTGAAACCTCTTGACCACTGATTTCTGAGGTAGTTTTGATTCAATACTAATCCAGTCTTTATAGTACATAACATGCTTTATGGATCTTTATGATAAGAATTTTATCTGTGATATTTTGAGCATTTTAAGTACTATTTAAGATTAATATCTAGTATTAGAATTTAATTCCTAAATTGTAAAGGAATATCTTCACATAGTTTTTTCAAGTAAGATTCTACTGTAAACCCAAATATTGAATTGTTCGCATAATAGAGAAAGATAATCCAACAATAGATAGATGTCACTCAGTTACTTACGAAGGTAGAGACGACAAAGCGCTCTATTTGATCATTTGTTTGAAAGAACCCCATGGATTTCTACTCATTTGTGAATGACCAACATTTTGAATCACATCATATGAAATGAAGTGTCCAGGAACGAAGATTGCTGCTTACGTATAATGTTGGACATTTGCAGGGCTTTCAAATTTGTGATCAGGTAACAATAGGATTGAAACATTGCAGATGTTTCATATAGAAGTATCTTCTCAAGAATCATTCAGAATGTCAAGGTTTTTACGTTCGATTTGCCATATTTCAGTTGAAATAGGATGCAATGGCAAGGAATATGCGATGATTTTATGCATAGGCAATTGAGAAAAGGTAGCAGAAATGTTTGCATGAATTAGAGCCAACCTCGGGAGCTTTGGTGTAGTCCTTCGTGAGGTAGGGTCGTGATGACTGTGGTCCATTATCGTTAATTGCACTCAAACAGTTTCTAACTATTGATTGTTCTTAATCGGAAATAAACTGACCAATCTATCTCATGAAGAGGACGCTTTACAACCCAATACTAGTCTATATTTTGGCAAGTTTGCCTTTATTTGTGGTGCGAAAACTATTAGAAATAAATTTTATTGAGAACCTGGTACTATAGACTTAGTTTGAGTGGCATCGATGAATATAATTCTGAATGAAATTGCTTGACATTAGCTATCTTCTCAAATAGATTTATGTAGCAATTGCTCAATCTTGTAGAGTTTATGAGGTTTAACTCTCGATGGTAGTCCAGGGTGATGAGTCTATGAGGTAACAGTATTTCTCTTACCTTTAATCATTTAAATATATAGTTAGGGTATACTTTACAGCGAGGTAGAATTGCGAAACACGGAAATTACAGAGTTGTCACGTTTGTGCGGATCAAGCTATTACGCTATGAAATGAGTTGGACGATAGCTGTTCTTATTGCATCATAGGTTAGTATTTTGTTCCAAGGTAGTGGGTCAGGAGGATTGGAGTCATACAGGATCAAGGTTCGAAGATCCTAACACTGTAGGGCTATAGAAGCTTTCATGCTATCTGGAATAGTGGTAGGTGATCTATCCAATGACCGGTTTGCTCTGTGAAACATACTTATCTATATCACACTGAAATGGATGGTATGTTGACTCACTAACCAATAACAATTGTGGTCATCTGGGATATGTTAGAAGGGTACTATAGACCAGACTGGATCTGTTAGTATATTATGAATTGAGCTTCTTGGAAGTGGAGGACCATAAGACTCTAACATGCTTCCCGTCTAAAGTGATTGTTCTTATTGCGACTATAAAAGCATTACAATGCGAGTTAAGCATATTCCTTCCATACCAAAAGTTCTTGAGATGACTCATAACCTTCTGTTGGCCATATCTCTGTGACACCGTTCATTGACTACTTAGAGCTGGTCATCACTAATAAACGCGTGGAGTGGCGAACCCATGCGTAAAAGGATGTGATCTTAGGAAAATCTTATTCACGTAATAAGTATATAAATTTTGGAGTTATGACATATGAAACTTAAAGCTCTCTAAATAAAATGTATGGTAAGGTATATGTGAAAGAGCTATCGATTGAGATATCAGAGACTGACTTACTAAAGCAAAAAGATTAAAGATCAGGGTCTTCACAAGTCCAAATTTTGTCTCTTAGATCTAGAGATATAGGCGGCCGGCTCGTGAGTTCGTAGCTGCTTGCTGAGTGGGGGATTCCATTGTGGAGCTATTTCGGATATGGATCACAGGGCATTCTTTACTTGGATGATAGCACCGGGTCGAAAGGGACAGTCGAACTTATGGTTAAGAGTGATTCTATAATTAGCGCACTTTCTGATCTAGCTATTCGCGGCTGGAAGGATGAGTTCGGTGATAAGGGAGTTTAGGATTATCGGTGACGAGATTCTTTCAATAAATTTTTAAGGTCACTTTCAGCTCGTATATGCAAAATGGGTGGCTTCTGAATTTAACAAGGATGATCAAGTATGTTGGTACTGAGATTCATGCAATTAGTCATGACAAGTTCTTGGGTGAATATCTTGTGAACCATGATTGTATTTAAGAAGAATCAAAATTCTTGGTAGTGATCGAATAGAGTAGTTGATTCATGTATTGGCTCAATCATAAGCATTCATCATAAATAGTTACAGATGAGCGGTGATGAGTCAGATTGGTCGCAGATACCATGAGAGACGAATCAACTGGCTACAACGGTAAAGTAGAAAATGATAGACACAGGGAAAATTTTACTGACTTTTACAGTACGGGAGTTGTAGGCGATACGAAGAAATAGCTGAAGCAGCTAGTGAGCTTTCATAAAAAATAAAATTCCAATAATAAGTGGATAATCTGACTCGCAAGCATCATCAGAAAAAATATATAGTATTCTTAAACTAACTAGAGACATTCTTTAGCTCTCTTACAAAAGAAGTAGATGTCGTCGCTGTCCAGACACTGGAATTCTAGACACATCGACATAGACTGACGTGACCTAATTCATAAAGATTGGCTCAGAACATACAAAATTGTTTTGGGTTTCAGAAGCTTAAACCTAGTTTGCTCCAGACCCTCCTCTTCAAAGCCTTCCCTATGTCTATAAAGAAAGTTGGTCATTTGCCTTGGAGATAGATTACAATTGGATATATGATCAAAAAGTCCATAGACTCAATGCCATTTTTTCTTCTACAGTATGTTGATCACTATTCTCTAGCCCTGATAAGTCATAGCATGTTGAACCCCCAGTAGAGTTTATTTCGTAAATATTGCAGATTAGCCAGGCGAATGACAGTGCGATAGTACTGTGTTTGGACACTAGGTTGATTTAGCAGTTACTATATTGGCTCAGAGTTGTTTAGAATCGATACATCATATGTAGTCTGAACGTTGATCAATGAGGTTAATATGTGCCGTGAAACTACTCTATATCAGTTTTTATATTGTCATCGATAAAAATGTTATCATGGCCTTTTAAAGGGTATATGAACTAGCGATTATCTAGTGTTACCGCTAAAGCCACATGTGACTTAAGAATACTCTCAAAAATATTATCTACTAATGCATACTTCAAATTGTGGGACGTGATGTAGTGGTTAGATTTGCATATCTATATAGAAATTGTTTTTATAAATCATAGTATAGCGATGGTCAATCGAAGGATGTTTCACACATGTAAATCTTACTCAGGATTATTTTAGGCGTAGAATCATGTTCATTCCTCAGCTCCTGCTATCGCTAAGATACATTTTCTATGGAAGTTCGCAACGAAATGGACTCAGAAAGAAAGAGTCTTATGAGAACAACCCGCATCTAGAATAAGAAGTCAAATCAGTGTAGAGACTAAAGACATAACAATAAGGTTGAGACATAGAATAAACAAGACGCAAAAGGACCTTCGTTGTTGTTTTAGAGAGGAACTTGGCCCAGGAAGAAGGGGTAGTTATGATTTCAGTGCCGTGCTGTTGATGAAATAGCTTTTCTTGTAGCGTTCCCATTTCGGCTCTGCCTTCTTCTTCTTTCCTCCTTTCCATCTTCTGCTTTTTCTCAGACTTTTCTTCTTCTTTTCATAAAGACTTTCTCTTGGAAGAAGTCCACTCCATAGCAAGAACTAAGCCTTTAGAATCTTTCATAGGAAAGCTTAGCGGTGACCAGCATGTTCATTAATTCGGCCAAGGGTACATTTTGAAGTCTTATGCATGTGATAAGTTCATGAATGAATTGACCATATGCATTTGGTCAAGGATTGCAGAATAACATCATTCTGCAGATCCAAGTCTAACATGATCACACAAGCTTCTCAAGCTCCTTTCATGGTTCTTGATCATTGTCAGAATAATGATCTTGGAACTGACTGCCCATCACGCATCTTAAGCCTTAAAAAGTCATTTCGTGACTTGATACTTTAGCTGCGCGACTCTGTTCACCAAACAACTCTTCCTACAGGTGAGCCAACATTTGGCGAGCAGTCCCGATATCTTCATGTTGGCACTGGAGCTCATCAGACATCGAGCACTCAACATATAATATCTGGCCTTATTATCTTCATCTATCCATTTTTTCAGAGATGCTCTCTATTTAATGGATGGACGAGCTGGTAAGGTGGGAGGGTTCTGATCCAATACATAGGTTAACTTCTTAGAACCCAAAACAATTTTGTAGTTCCTGAGCCAATCTTTATAATTAGGTCCGGTCAGTCTATGTATGTCTAGGATTCGTGCTAATGGATTGGATGCAGACATTTTTTTGTAGAGAGCTAAAGATTCTAGTTAGATACTGTAATTATGACTTGACCAATTTGTTCAAAAATTTTATTTTTAAATAAATTAGCTTCCACTATTTTTTTGGATCCCTACACTCCCTCTGTAAAGATACAAAAATCTCCACGATTAATGATTTTTAGTGGATGGTGCGGCCTCACCAACTGACTCATCACCTCACCTAATAGTTATTAGTGATGGGTTAGCCAATGAGTGAACAACTCTTGTTCAATGATTCTCTAATCATGGTGCACCCAAACTTGGTCTCTAATTCATGAATCTCACCGTATTCGAAATATTGATCCACTCCTTACTTAAGTCAGACCCACCATTTGCATAGACTGCATTTCTAATTGAGTCTTTTATCGTATCTAGAATATTGAGCCTAACTCATTCTCCAG
Organism: Cocos nucifera; assembly: GCA_006176705.1. Classification (NCBI taxonomy): domain Eukaryota; kingdom Viridiplantae; phylum Streptophyta; class Magnoliopsida; order Arecales; family Arecaceae; genus Cocos; species Cocos nucifera. The sequence goes on along the minus strand of QRFJ01002183.1, from coordinate 250,257 downwards.
CCCATAGGATCCAATGCTTAATAGACATGATTGCACCTTTTTGGTGCAACTGAGCCACTATATCCAGTCGAGAACAATCAACCCCAGGAAGGGCCCGCATATCTACAATGGTGGAAGACCCCAGACTTAATCTTTTCTTAGCAAAAATTGATTCAGGTCTCATTAAACTAGACTTATCATAGTCATAACAATTATGACTAACCTAGTAGCATGGGTTAGCTCGATTGTTGACCACCTCAAATCAGAACTGGGTTAACAGATATGACCAGGTAAGTGAGATCGGTGGAAGGGATATGCCATTAACTCGTACAAGAATACATTCAGGTCGAGTAGCTCCCAATTAAAAACCAGTCGGTCGTATGTGCCAAACTTACCTTAGACACCAAATTATTGAGCCAGAACCAATTGGGTTAGCCTACAATCTAGACTCTAACCTCTAAGCCTAATTAGGTCTTGCTTGATCGTGACTTGATCTTGACCAGACTTAATCCTATTAGGCTGGTCAATTTAAGCATTGTTGATCCCATCTAACCAACTTTTGATTCGGTTTGATCAACCGCTTAGACCTAATTGAGCTACCCAAGCCCGAACCCAGTATTATGAATATGTCTTAGATCTGAAATTCTCAATTTTAGATCTAATTAATATTTTATAATCTTAATTCTTAATTAAGTAGGGTTCATAAACAAAATATGCATAATAAATCCTAGGATTTCAGGATCTAGGGTTTTACAGAAAGTAAGTTTTGGGTTTCTAATTAAGGATGAATGCGCAGCACCCCTACATGTCATAAGAACACCCCATCGAATGGGAGGAGAGGGTCTTTAAATCTTTCTTCATTCTTATGATCGGACGGCCAAGAGGAACACCTTAATCAGGAACATGTAATACTACAAAACTATTTTAGATCTATATCATATATCTCATATACAAATTAGATCTAATCATGGCATATTTTGCATACATCTCATGTATAGAATCATGCATGTTTTCAGATCTAAATTATGTCATAATAATTTAAAAAATTAGATTTAAATTGATCTTATCAAATTAAACTCTAATTTAGACAACTAGTCTAGACATATCATGATCTCATATGATGTTTAAAATTAATCATATCTCATATGATGTTTAAAATTAAATAATTTTATTTACTATTTTTTAGATGTTATTATAATAATTATAATATTAAAAATAATAAATAAATAGATCTAAAATATGATTTAATTAAATTAAATTGAAAACATGCAATACTATTCTATAGAACTATTCTATTTTAGAACTAGTCATGCATATTTTCTAATCTTAGATCCAAATTATTTAATTTTAATTTTTTCTGATTTTAGATCTGATCACATCTCATGTGATATCTAAAATCACTTATTTTTTGATTATAATAAATTTAAAATTAGATCTAAATACTTTTAGAACCTTGGCTCTGATACCAGTTGAAGAAAAATCCTAATTTTTCGGACCAGGTTCATTCAGATCAGATCAGATCAAGAGATATATTTTAAAATCTTTTTTCTTTGATCCTAATTAGATCTAAAATATTTCAGATTTAATCCTTATTATTCTAATAATAAAAATAAAATTTAAATAAATTAAATTAAATTTAATTTATCTTGATGTAGGGTAATCCTACTTTCGTTGATGATCCTATAAGTAGCGGAAGGTATTGGATCTAGCCACGCAAGTGCCTGGCCTCTACCGATATCCACTCAGGATGGATCTAGAGATCCTCTTCTTCTCTATCATATCTCCAAAAATCAGATCTGGATCTGATCTAGAGGATCTTCAAAACACCTTTCGAAGATCAGTAGTTGTCCTTTGCAGCAGCACAGCCTTCTAGCTTTCAGTCGCCTTTCTCTCGTCTGGATTGCCCCAACCAAGAACCCAAATCACTTTGGGCGTGGAGAGGAGAGGGAGAAGATGGATTTGGCATGGAGGAGGAGAGGAGAGGAAGCCTTGGGTGAGGGAATTTTCAATTCCCTTTCTAATTGCAATTTGAGTTGGGCGTAGGGTCTTATTTATAGACTATCTGTGATCCAACTCCTCTTCTTCCCAACCAATCACAACCCTTTGTAAAATTAGATCTAAATCTAATTGGTGGGAATAGAGTCTCTTAGATTCCTCCTTAGATGGCGCCTAAGAGCAGTCAAACTTGATTCTTAGGAGAATTCTAATCGAAATCCAAAAAGGAGATGGAGTTCCTATCCAACAGGGACTCCTGGGCGCCTCCAGCTTGGGCACACGCCAAGGATGGCGTGCGCCCTTCTTCTTGCCAGGTTCTGATAGGAGGACAGGCCCCCACCAGCTCTCCAATAGGTGCATGACACGTGGACAAAAGTCAAATTATCAATGGTCAATATTTGACCAGTCAAAGGTCAACTTTTGACCAAAGTCAAAGGATGAGAAATGGCAGGTGACCAAAAATAGCAGGTATTGTCTTACAAAATAAGACAACCCTTTTTTGACCTGGACAAGCTCCAGTCAGATAAAGTGAAGGCCTCTAATCGAGCATAAAATTCTTTGGCTCAGTCAGGACAACTATTTATGATAGTAAAAGAAGAACGTTAGGTTCAATCGAGTGCTAGCACGATTTTCTTGAACCTAATTGAATCTCATTCAGATCAATTGAACTGGATTAGCTCAATTGATGATTTTTAGATTCAAACCCTTATTTGTGTGACCTAGTTAGATTTAGTTCTGTATGGTAATGGGATATGTCATGATCTCTATCATCGACATCATCGAAACTCCTTTCGATGGATCAAAACTCTTCTGATTCAAACAGCTAGAATGATTGATCATCTAAATCATTCTAATTGCTCCTAAAATCCATCAATGACACCTAGTAGTATATGATGACAACCCATCAGAGTTGAATGTGAACCTCTTGGTGCAGCTACCTGTGTGATTAAGTTCTTCTATCTTGAGCCCCGATCAGATTAGGGTTTAGGTGAACTCGTCAAACCCTAGTCTCTATCATATGATGTAATCATTCGATTCAAGTCCGATGTGAAAACCTAAATAGAAACTCTTTCTATTATTTCACTCTGCCATGGCCATGGACTTCTGGACTTGATTCTCATGATCATCATAGGGCTGCTCCTCTACCATCGAGGTAGATAGATTCCATCTTGATGCGATCCAGTTCCTACAATGAACATGCTATAGCCAACATACACCTCAGGGTTCTGTATGGCTAGGAGACCGAGTTATGGTGTAGTCAAACTATAACACCCTCAAGATGAACTATCGATGCACCTCAGGTCAAAGAACCAGACACACCACTGCAGCATCGAGTCAGTCATTGATGAGAAGGTAGACTTCCTAATGACTACTCGAGGTGGTCATGCTCAGTGCCCTCGTTCTCTAACGAGTACCTATACTCTCGCTCCGATGTCTCCACACCATAGACTCAAGACTCATCTACTAAAGGAAAGTGATTGTACACCAACCTTTCGAATCAATCACATCCTCGTGATGATCCTATGGTCGGGAGCATTTTATGAGTTAATAATGATTATTCATGTCTTAAATTTTCAACTCTTGAAAATATGAATTATCATTACCATTAACTCAAAGGATGTATCACAGACACTAAATATACATATGTGATAGAAAGTAACCCATTTTATTGATTTTAGTCAAAATTATAATTTTGCCTCTAGAAGTGTATTACAAGTGTCAGCCAATTCTGGCTTCTAGGGCACATATATCTAATAATCCATACTCTCTGAAGAGTTGTCAAAATATGCCCCCTCATATGAATCATCTAACATCTCATTGATGCCAATTGGTTCAGTCTGTTGATCCATATGTTAGTCTCTTGTATTAGTAGATCTACTTTTTCCATGTAAATCCCAAATAGTATACTTTCTATCCATACTCCAATTCAACAAGTGCTCCAATACTGTATCTATAGGCTGGATGTAATTATTGTGACATCTCCGATAAGGACATTTGATTCTATTGGGATCATCAACTCTTGAACATACAAATCTTATAAAATTTCTAATACTTTATCGGTATTCAGATAAGATGATAGAGCGAGCATTCATCCAACTCTTATCGATATTTTTCATCTATCCATGAGAAATGTTCACCATTAAAGTACGTGTTATTAGTAAGGTTTTAAGAATGCATAATTCTATCCATTTCTAATAGGTATGGCCCTATCCCTTTCAAAAAAGAATAATTTTATTATTGTTATTAGTTGATATTTTGTTCCATTATTATGAAAATTTTGGCAGCATCTCCTCATGGTTCTCCAAGTATACGATGTGAATATGGTGCCTATGCATCCGATCTAATATATACCCGAAGAATATATGAGAGATAACTACTGAACACCACATAACAAAATAAAATATCGATTAATAATATTAATAAGATTAAAGCTTTTTTAAAATGCTTAAAATTGGGGCATCCAAGAGTCGATCTTGATCGAGATCGACTCTTGAACGGAAGATCGACTTTTGAACGGAAATCTATGACTCAATGCAAGCAATTTTGGATCCATCTCTGAACATACATTCAAAAATGATATCCTAATTTATCGAAAAGGGGTAACTCTACATTTTCATAGAGTTTTCTCTAAAATATGGATACTTTCCATATTTTATGCAACAAATTTTATAAATAAAAAATTTATTTATATAACTAATAACTAAAAGTAAATAATCATGAATATAGTCTTAACAAACTAGATCTACCAATGAAAAGAGCATCAGAGAGAAATACTTTATAAAATTAATAACACGAGGATCAAGGTAAATTAGCAACTGTCATTTTAGTTGAATCATAAATTATTTTTATTAATTATATATATATGTATAAAGATATGTATGTGTGTACATATGTAAAAAAAATATATGTATGTATAATTTATTATTTTAATTTTGAAAATATAATTAAATATTCTATAAGATATATTATTTTATTTTATTTATTTTTTTATTTTTTATTTTTCTATTTTTAAATATTAAAAATAATTAAATAAATAAATAAATTATGAAAAAAGAAAAAAAAACTCCTTCCTCCCTTCCCCTCGGATGCCTGCATCCCCCTCCCACCATCACCACCGCCCCTAGCTACGCCCCCTGCCACAGTCACCACCACCCATAATGCCCCCCTCCACCATCACCACCGTCCCCTGCACCCCTCCCCCTCCGTCCACGCCTTCCTCTCCTTCATCCCAAAGCCATCCCTCGGTATTCGTCGTGCGTCACCATCGCCACCCCCACACCCTATCCAGATCCCCACCGTCGGTCACCATCACCAACTGTTCCCTCCTTCCCTCCATCTGCACCTCCTCCCTCTGCCCTTGCACCAACCCCAAGGTACCTATCGCCACCACCACCTCCACACCCTAGCCTATGGCTCCCCTCCGCCCCACCCCACCCTCTTCCTCTCCTACCTCCATTCCCAGGCAACCAACCCCACCCCCTCCCTTCCTCGAGGATGCAAAAGCAAAAAAAAAGAGGGAGTTTTACCTTTTCTGGGGCGGCAGCACGATAGCAATGAAAGCGGAGCGGCACCATGATGGTGGTAGAGGTGGCAATGACAGCAATGGAGGTGGAGGCAGGGACCATCGACGGTGAGAGAGATCGAAAGAGAGAAGGAGGAAATAGGAGGTAGCCGACGGAGAGGGTTCGGGCGGGGGAAATAGGAGGGCGGGGGTGGGAGACGAAACACGCAGAGCGTGGGATGGTAAATTTTTAAAAAAAATTATCGATTCAAAGTTACATCGGTAATACTAATTATGAACGAATAAAAAATATCAAAAAATATTTAACAAAAGTTTAACTTTTTACTGATGTAAAGTAACGTTGGCAAATCTGCACTTAGCTATGTTTAAGAAAAATGTAGGTAATAAAATTATTACCGACATTGACAAAATATCAAAAAAAATAATAAAAATTAAAATATTTAATAAAAAAATATTTAATAAAAAGATATTTAATAAAAATTATTATCAATGCAACATTTTCGTCGTAAAATAAGCATTTATCGATGATAAGAAAACATCAAAAAAGTTTATTTAAAATTAAAATTAGGTTCACAAAATATATAATTAAAATTTAAAAATAAAAAAATTAAAAAAAATAATTTTTGATGAAAATTATACATCAAAAATAAGGCAAATTACATATGTTAGCCTTTAACATATGTAATTATTCTTTTTACTGATGCTTTTTTACGTTGCTAAAAGTTTATTTTTCGATGATTATTTTACGTCGGTATTAACTTAATTACGTTCTATTAGTTTTTAAATTAGCTTTTATATTTTTATAAATAATTTATGAGTATAATTATTAAATTTAAAGCTCATCTTCATTATTCATTATCTAAATAATTATTGTTAAAGTATCGTCATAAAAGTTGGCCTCAATTTTGAAGTCCTAGCTTTGTCGATCAATAAAATTTATCTTGACGATCAGGAATGATCATATGATGATCTGATAGATAGAGATTACCAATGAATCTAAAAACTTGCAACAATGATCTTGGTGATATTTGTAACATACTATCAAAATTTTACTTCAATCGAATATCATTATCATGGTTAATTTAGTAAGGGATGATTTTCGTCGTTAAATAAAAACTGAGTGATTAAAAAGCCAAATGACATCCGATTAAGATGATTTTTTAGATAAGTAATCTTTACAACTACTTTCATCATTTATATAACTTTGAACATAAAATTTAAACTGTAAGTATATGAACCATCCATGTTAAGCAGATCTTATAAAAATACAAGTATATTTACCTAGCGATCTCAAGAATTAGTATCAAGAGATATAAAGTTTTGGATTGTTTATATATACGTAGTTTAAATTTTATGATCATCAATGTACAAACAATCAAAGTATTATCAAAGATCATTAATCTAAAAAATTATCTTATAATTGAACACCATTTGGCCTTTTGATCATTAGTTTTTCATTTAACGGTTGAAATCATCCTGTGCGAAATTAACTATGATAATGATGTTCAATTGATATAAAATTTTGATACTATGCTACAAATATCACTAAAATTATCTTTACAAATTTTTGGATCTGTTGACATAGAAACTGGTCGTCACCGGAGTCTGCTGGAGTTGAGGCCGATGAGGTCGCCGTCAGGGACCTACAAAATAGAGTCCCGTCTAGAGCCGATGGGGGGTGGCTCCGATAGAATCCTCCGATGATCAAGTTAGCTCTGGCCAACAGGAATGGAGTGCTCGGAATGAGTTTTGGAGCTTAGAGAAGAAGAGGAGAGCTTAGAGATTAGAGAGGTCAGCGTATCTGGAGGGTCCCTTTTATAGCGGAGCTTGATGGTGACAGCCGCAGCCGCGTGCTGGCGGGCTGCTCGAGGTTCGATGGAGTCAGTCTCTCAGAGAGGTGCCGTCTGCGGTGGGTTGATGGTGACAGCTGCAGCCACGTACTGGCGGGTCGCTTGAGGTTCGACGAAGTCAGTCTCTCGGGGAGGTGCCGTCTGCGGTGGATTGATGGTGATGGTTGCAGAGCTTGCGGTGGACTGATGGTGATGGCTGCAGAGCCAGCCGAATGAAGAGTTGAAGGTCTTCGACGTGAGTCTATTTTAGAGGAGTTCGAACTCCTGAGGAGGAAGCTCGGAAGGAGTTCGACTCCCATAGGCGTCTGGCTGGAAGTGCGCGGCTAAGGCTCGGCCGCTGGGGAGTTCGGTAGGAACTCGATTGGTGAGAAGTCTGGCCCCTGAAGAGATCCGACCAGAGAGGAAGCTTGAAGGGAGTTCGACTTTCGCAGGCGCTTGGCTGTAATGATGCGGAGAGAGTTCGGCTCTTATGGGTGCCTGACTGAAGCTCGACGGCAGAGTTCGGCTAGAGCCCAACTGCTGGGAGTCCAAGGAGCTCGGCCGCTAAGTAGCTCGATCGGATGAAGGGGTTTGGTCCAAACGCTGGGAGTCCGAAGGAGCTCGATGGTCGAGGAGTCTGAAGAAGCTCAGCCGCTAAGTAGTTCGGCTGGCTGAATGGATTCGAAGAAGCTCAGCCACTGGGGGTTCGGCTAAAGTCCGACTGCTGGGCATCCAAGGAGCTCGGTCGGTAAGTAGCTCGGTCGGCTGTAAGGATTTGGCTAAAACCTATCCACTGATGCTCTTCGGTGGCTACTGGTGCTGAGTATCGAACTGGACTTTGGTAGGAGCGGGGTTGATCCCCAACAGTAGCCCCCCCACTCCCGAGTTCGAAACTCGAAGGAAGGGAGTGCAGAAAAGGCACTGCCGAAGTCTTCTTCTGGACTCCATGCTGGTTCAGCTCGAAGCTCAGGGGGATCTCATCTGTTGAAGTTGAAGCCTAGGGGAGATCTCATCTCCAGCCGAGGTAGAAGTAGGTCTCGTCTCCCACGATCGAGGTCGAAGGTTGAGCTCATCGGGGCGACATTGTCTTGGGTGCTCTGGCCGAGGTTGTCGTGGATCTTATCTCTAGTCGAGGTTGTCTACGGTCGCTCGAAAGAGATCTTATCTCTTGCTGAGGTTGACTCGATCGCTCGAAAGAGATCTTATCTCTAGTCAAGGTTGATGCTTGAGTTAGGATGAGGTTCTGCTCCTGTTCCTAATCGAGGTTAACTCGGTCGCTCGGGAGAGATCTTATCTCTAGTCGAGGTTGTCCACAGTCGCTCGGGAGAATCTTATCTCTAGCCGAGGTTGACTCGATCGCTCAAGAGAGATCTTATCTCTAGCCGAGGTTGATGCTCGTGTTAGGATGAGGTTCTCCTCCTGTTCCTAACCGAGGTTGACTCGGTCGCTCGGGGGAGATCTTATCTCTAGCCGAGGTTATCCACGATCGCTCGGAGAGATCTTATCTCTAGCCGAGGTTGACTTGATCGCTTGGGAGAGATCTTATCTCTAGCCGAGGTTGATGCTCGAGTTAGGACGAGGTTCTCCTCCTGTTCCTAACCGAGGTTGTTCTCGGTCGCTCGGGAGAGATCTTATCTCTAGCCGAGGTTGTCAACGGTCGCTCGGGAGAGATCTTATCTCTAGCCGAGGTTGACTCGGTCGCTCGGAGAGAGATCTTATCTCTAGCCGAGGTTGATGCTCGTGTTAGGACGAGGTTCTCCTCCTGTTCCTAACCGAGGTTGACTCGGGTCGCTCGGGAGAGATCTTATCTCTAGCCGAGGTTATCCACGATCGCTCAGGAGAGATCTTATCTCTAATCAAGGTTGACTCGATCGCTCGGGAGAGATCTTATCTCTAGCCGAGGTTGATGCTCGTGTTAGGACGAGGTTCTCCTCCTGTTCCTAACCGAGGTTGACTCACGGTCGCTCGAGGAGAGATCTTATCTCTAGTCCGAGGTTGTCAACGGTCGCTCGGGAGAGATCTTATCTCTAGCCGAGGTTGACTCAGTCGCTTGGAAGAGATCTTATCTCTAGCCGAGGTTGATGCTCGCATTAGGACGAGGTTCTCCTCCTGTTCTAACGGGCTGTGGGGGAGGGCCATTAGTCTCATCGTCCTAACGAGGCCTCACGATCGCTCGGAGAGATCTTATCTCTAGCCGAGGTTGATGCTCGTGTTAGGACGAGGTTCTCCTCCTGTTCCTAACCGAGGTTGTTCACGGGTCGCTCGGGAGAGATCTTATCTCTAGCCGAGGTTGTCAACGGTCGCTCGGGAGAGATCTTATCTCTAGCCGAGGTTGATGCTCGTGTTAGGACGAGGTTCTCCTCCTGTTCCTAACCGAGGTTGTTCACGGTCGCTCGGGAGAGATCTTATCTCTAGCCGAGGTTGTCAACGGTCGCTCGGGGTCGCTCGGAGAGATCTTATCTCTAGCCGAGGTTGATGCTCGCGTTAGGATGAGGTTCTCCTCCTGTTCCTAACCGAGGTTGTTCACGGTCGCTCGGGAGAGATCTTATCTCTAGCCGAGGTTGATGCTCGTGTTAGGACGAGGTTCTCCTCCTGTTCCTAACTGAGGTTGTCGACGGTCGCTCGGAGAGATCTTATCTCTAGCCGAGGTTATCAACGGTCGCTCGGAAGAGATCTTATCTCTAGTCGAGGTTGACTCGATCGCTCGGGAGAGATCTTATCTCTAGCCGAGGTTGATGTTCGTGTTAAGATGAGGTTCTCCTTCTATTCCTAATGGACTATGGGGGCACATAAGGGCCACTGTCAGGGCTTCTCCCCTCATCTCGTCCTTTGTGGACGAGGCCTTCGCTCGGGAGAGATTTTATCTCTAGCCGAGGTTATTGCTCGTGTTAGGATGAGGTTCTCCTCCTTTTCCTAATGCGGCAATCTACTTCTTCCCTGTCATCACATAGTTTTCGCATCCAAAAATAATATTATCGAAAGGAAGGAATTTTGTGGAAAGGAAGTTATTGGCAGCCCATCCTCAAATTCTGTGTTTCAGGGTCGTGGTAGCGTTGTTCCTCCGCATTCTCTCCAACTATAAGTCCTAGGCCGGACGACCTCCTCTATCTCATGCTGGCCTTCTCAATTTGGAGCAAGCTCTTGGCTTTGTCGCTGGGAGCCGATGAATCGCCGATGTACCAAGCTGCTCCCTGGGGCAACGTTGATGACGCCATGAGGCGACCGACCTTGTAGTTTTTGGCAGCACCCTTTGCCGATCTTCTCCTACCAAAGGATGTTACCCCGCCGCTCCTTTCTGACGAGCTCCTCAATCTCGTCTCGTAGCTGGATGCATTCCTCAGTGTCGTGGTCGTGGTCGCGATGGTAGAGGCAGTACTTGCTTCGATCGTGCTTATTTTGGAGAGACCGTAACCCTTCTGGTCTTGGCAGGTGGTTCCTAACTTCGGTGAGAATCTGAGTTCGAGGAGCATTGAGGGAGGCGTAGTCACAGAACCTTCTGAGAGGAGGGCTTCTTTGTGCCCCTCTGTCGGGTTTCCTTGGTGGCGAGCTTGAGAAGTTCGGGCCCGCCCGCTTTTGGAGGGAGTCCATGAGTGTGGCCGAACTTCATTTCGTTTCTTTGGGAAACCTGCGGGAGAACTTCATGCCACTTCATCGGGGCTTCCTTGGTGACGTACTCGAGCGGGAGTTCGGCATCACTTGCATCGAACTTCATTCCGATGATGAGGTTTGAGGGGAGAGTTCGGCCTTGCGTGCGTCGAACTTCATTCCGATGATGAGCTTCGAGGTGAAGTTCGGCCTCACTTGCGCCGAACTTCATTCCGCTGACGAGCTTCGAGGCGGAGTTCGGCCTCACTTATGCCAAACTTCATTCCGATGATGGCTTTTGGGGGAGTTCAGCTTTCTTCCACCGAACTTCATTCCGACCTCCTGGTGAAACCTTTCGTGGAAGATCTTCTGCTCTCCGTTTCTCCTTCCTAAGGGCGATTGGTATGCCCAAATGCTGTTCCTTAAGGTTGGTTCCTCGCATCCTCATGGTGGGTTTACTGACAAAGTCTCCACTAGAGGTTGTCGCATGGCCTGCATCATCTCGACGGGACCGCGAACCCGACCAGTAGGTTGAACTGCTCTACATCTGCGATGATTTTGGGTGGTGCCTGAGCTACCGGGGCTGCAATGGGAGCCAGTCGCCGAGTTGAAGCTCTCTTGGAGGTATTTTCTCTTTGGGAGAGAAAAGAGAGATCTCCAGAGGGGGAAGAGAAAAGTCGTCGAGCACTCCTTTAAGAACAAGGGAACCTCGGAGGTTCAGCCCTCCTTCTAGCGCCATTCTATTGACACAAAAAGTGGTCGTCATCGAAGTCTGTTGGATTTGAGGCCGATGAGGTCGCTGTCGGGGACCTGCAAAATAGAGTTCCGTCCGAAGTCGGTGGGGGGGTGGCTCCAGTAGGACCCTCCGACGATCAAGTTAGCTCTGGCCAATAGGAATGGAGTGCTCGGAATGAGTTTCGGAGCTTAGAGAAGAAGAGGAGAGCTTAGAGATTAGAGAGGTTAGTATATCTGGAGGGTCTCTTTTATAGCAGAGCTTGGTGGTGACAGCTGCAGCCGCATGCTGGCGGGCTGCTCGAGGTTCGGCAGAGTCAGTCTCTTGGGAAGGTACCGTCTGCGGTGGGTTGATGGTGACAGCTATAGCCGCATGCTGGCGGGCCACTCGAGGTTCAACGAAGTTCGTCTCTTGAGAAGGTGCCGTCTGCGGTGGATTGATGGTGATGGTTGCAGAGCTTGCGGTGGACTGATGGTGATGGCTGCAGAGCCAGCTGAATGAAGAGTTGAAGGTCTTCGACGTGAGTCCATTTTGGAGGAGTTCGGACTCCTGAGGAGGAAGCTCGGAAGGAGTTTGGCTTCCGTAGGCGTCTGGCTGGAAGTGCGCAGCTAAGGCTCGGCTGTTTGGGAGTTTGGTAGGAACTCAGTTGGTGAGAAGTTTGGCCCCTGAAGAGATCCGACCGTAGAGGAAGCTTGGAGGGAGTTCGGCTTCCGCAGGCGCCTGGCTGTAATGATGCGGAGAGAGTTTGGCTCTTGCGGGAGCCTGATTGAAGCTCGGCGGCAGAGTTTGGCTCGAGCCTGACTGTTGGGAGTCTAAGGAGCTCGGTCGCTAAGTAGCTCGGTCGGATGAAGGGATTCGGTCCGGATGCTGGGAGTCTGAAGGAGCTCGACGACCGAGGAGTTCGAAGAAGCTCGACCGCTAAGTAGTTCGGCCGACTGAATGGGTTCGAAGAAGCTCAACCGCTGGGGGTTCGGCTAAAGCCCGGCTACTGGGCATCCAAGGAGCTCGATCGGTAAGTAGCTCGACCGGCTGTAAGGGTTTGGCTAAAATCTATCCACTGAAGCTCTTCCGTGGCTACTGGTGCTGAGTATTGAACTGAACTTCGACAGGAGTGAGGTTGATCTCCAACAGGATCCATCAGTGATCTTTATCTATCAGATCATCATGCGGTCATTTATGGCCATCAAAATCAAATTTTATTGATCGACATAGCTAGAGCAACTTGCTCAAGATAGATTTTTGTAATGATAATCTAATAATAATTATTTAGATAATAAATAGTAAAGATAAATTTTAAATTTTAAAATTATATCGATAAATTGTTTATAAAAAAAATTATTAAAATAACTCATTATTTGCCTACGCTCTTAATTACATAGGTAATAAGTTTATTTGCCTTTAGTAAAAATATACATAGGTAATAAAAATCTTCACCTACTCTATTTAACATCAATAAATAATTTTACTTTTAATTATTTTATTTATTTATTTTTTTATTTTGCTAAAACTTTTTTCGACGTAAAGGAATCGTAGGTAATGATCTTAATTTTCTACAAAAAATAAATGTAGGCAATTAATCTAATTTCCTATGCTAAGTTACCATCGATAAATTTTTTAAACAAATAAAATAAAAAATAAGTAAAATAGAAAAATTTTTACCAATGATAACTAATCATAGGTAATAGATAATTATCTATGAGAAATTGAATCATAAGTAAATATACTTATTACCTATGCAATTTACCATCAGTAATTATTTATAAAAATAAAAAATTAATTAAAATTTTTTTTTTTTGATGTTAAATAAATATAAAAAATAAGTCTAATTATCTATGCAAGAATTAGGCATAAGTAATTAGTCTTATTACCTATGCTAAATTAGTGTTGATAAATTATTTATAAAAATAAAAAAAATTAATAAAAAAATATTTGCTGACACCAATTTAGCATAGGAATAAGACTAATTATCGACATAACTGTTATGCATAGGCAATTCATCTTATGGCCTATTCTAATTTAGCATCAATAAATTATTTATAAAAATAAAAAATTAATAAAAAATATTTACCAATGCTAAATAAATGTGGGCAATAAACCTAATTACCTATGAAAGACTTAAGAGTGGATAATTAGTCTTATTATCTATGCTAATTTATCATTGATAAATTATTTATAAAAATAAAAAAATTAATAAAAAAAATTTATTGATGCTAATTTAGCATAAGAAATAAGGCTAATTACCTATGTAAGATGTAACCATAGGCAATTGACCTTATTGCCTACGTTAGTTTTGCATTAATAAATTATTTATAAAAATAAAAAAAATTAATAAAAATAAAAATCTTTATCGATGCTAAATAAACATAGGCAATAAGGCCAATTACCTATGCAACCTTTAAGCATAGGTAGTTATTCTTATTACCTATTGATAAATATTTATTAAATATTAAAAAATTAAGACCATCCACTATTGATGTTTTGGTTTAAATGTCGATGCTATGTTTATGTAGCTAATTATATTTGACGACGTTTAGTCTATAGCATAGCTAATTATGCCAATTTTATCAATGTTTTTGCCTTTGCACAGCTAATTATCCTCTTTACCTATGCAAAATTTTACATAGGTAAATTTTACGTTGGCAAAACCCCTATTTCTTGTAGTGCAACTGTCCAATTCAGTGGACACATTCAAGATGATCTGAATGTTCATATTTCTAAGTTTTTTAAACTCTATGATACTTTTAAAATTAATGGGATGTTGGATGATGCCATTAGATTAAAGCTATTTTCTTTTTCTTTATAGGATAAAGCTAAAAGTTGGCTTTATTATCTTCCTTCAAGTTCTATCACTACTTGGGATACTCTAGCCTAGAAATTTTTAGCCAAGTACTTTCTATTTTCCAAGACTGCAAAGATACATAATGATATTACTTCTTTTGTGCAGATGGAGATGGAGTCATTGTATAAGGCTTGGGAATGGTTTAAAGAACTACTGAGAAGATGTCTACACTATCAATTACCTGTTTGGTTTCAGTAGGTACAAATATTTTATAATGGTTTATCTTCTATTAATCATTCTATGATAGATGCAGTAGTAGGAGGTATCATTAATCGCAAAATGGAGGAGGAAGCCTTTGATTTGATTGATGAGATGGCATCAAATAGCTATCAGTGGCAAATATATCACATGATGCCAAGACGACCAGTAGCTGTGCAGGGAGTAGATTGCATTTTAACCTTATTAACTGAGATTGCAGCCCTTAGATCTGAAGTTAACAATATAAAGGAAGCAGCTATAAATGTATAAAGCATCACTTGTGAGCTATGTGGAGGACATGATACAAGTGACTGTCAAGCAGGTAATTCTTTTACTAAAGCCTCTAGTACAGCTAATTATCTTGGTAATTTTTTCAGGTCATAGCAAAATAATCCCTATTTCAACACATACAATTAAGGATGGAGGTAGGATTCGAATTTCTCGTGGAGCAAAAAATGCAGCACAATAGCCACCCTCGGCATTTCAAGTATCTAAGAAAAGCTTGATATGGAAGAGCTGATGGTCAAATTCATGCAGAACCAAGAAGCAGCCATGCAAAATATGGAGATCAAATTCATGCAAAATCAAGAAGCATCTATAAGAAACTTGGAGATAAAATTCATGTAAAATCAAGAAGCGGCCATACGAAACCTAAAAACCAAGCTTAGGCAAGACTAAGCAGCAACGATTAGGAACTTGGAGATGCAAGTTGGTCAAATAGCCAAGATAATCTCTAGAAGACCACAAGGATCTTTGCTTAGCAACATGGAGACCAATCTAAGGGAGCAAATCAATGCTATCATTAAGAAGTGGTAAAGAGTTGAAAGAGCCACATCAAAAGGAAGAGACTGAAGAGAAAACTATAAAACAACTAACTAAAGTTTGTCAGTCACTAAAACAACCAGCAGATGGTGTTAGATATATGTGCCCTAAAAGCCAGAAGTGGCTGACACTTGTAATACACTTCTAGGGGCAAAATTATAATTTTGACTAAAATTAATAAAATGGGTTATGTTCTATCACATATGTGTATTTAGTGTTTGTAATACATTCTTTGAGTTAATGGTAATGATAATTCATATTTTCAAGAGTTGAAAATTTAAGACATGAATAATCATTATTAACTCATAAAATGCTTCCGACCATAGGATCATCACGAGGATGGTGATTGATCCAGAAGGTTGGTGTACAATCACTTCTCCTTAGTAGATGAGTCTTGAGTTTACAGTGTGGAGACATCGGAGTGAGAGTACAGATACTCGTTAGAGAACGAGGGCACTGAGCGTGACCACCTCGAGTAGTCATTAGGAAGTCTACCTTCTCGTCAATGACTGACTCGATGCTGCAGTGGTGTGTCTGGTTCTTTGACCTGAGGTGCATCGGCAGTTCACCTTGAGGGTGTTATAGTTTGACTACACCATAACTCGATCTCCTAGCCATACGGAACCCTGAGGTGTATGTTGGCTATAGCATGTTCATTGTAGGAACTGGATTGCATCAAGATGAAGAATCTATCTACCTCGGTGGTAGAGGAGCAGCCCTATGATGATCATGAGAATCAAGTCCAGAAGCCCATGGCCATGGCAGAGTGAAATAATAGAAAGAGTTTCTATTTAGGTTTTCACATCGGACTTGAATCGAATGATTACATCATATGACAGAAACTAGGGTTTGACGAGTTCACCTTAACCCTAATCTGATCGGGGCTCAAGATAGAAGAACTTAATCACACAGGTAGCTGCACCAAGAGGTTTGCATTCAGCTCTGATGGGTTGCCACCATATACTGCTAGGTGTCACTGGTGGATTTTGGGAGCAATTAGAATGATTTAGATGATCGATCATTCTAGCTGTTCGAATCAGAAGAGTTCTGATCCATCGAAAGGAGTTTCGATGATGTCGATGATAGAGATCATGACATATCCCATTACCATACAGAACTAAACCTAACTAGATCACACAAACAAGGATTTGAATCTGATGATCATCAATTGAACTAATCCAGTTCAATTGATCTGAATGAGATTCAATTAGGTTCAAGAAAATCGTGCTAGCACTCGATTGAACCTAACGTTCTTCTTTTACTATCATAAATAGTTGTCCTGACTGAGCCAAAGGAGTTTGTGCTCGATCAGAGGCCTTCACTTGATCTGACTAGAGTCTATCCAAGTCAGAAAAGGGTTGTCTTATTTTGTAAGTCAATACCTATCATTTTTGATCACCTGCCATTTCTCGTCCTTTGACTTTGGTCAAAAGTTGACCTTTGATTGGTCAAATGTTGACCATTGATACTTTGACTTCTATCCATGTGACACACACCTATTGGAGAGCTGGTGGGGGCTTGTGCTCCTACCAAAACCTAGCAAAGAGGAGGGCGCACGCCACCCTTGGCGTGTGCCCAAGTTGGAGGCGCCCAGGAGTCCCTGTTGGATAGGGACTCCATCTCCTTTTTGGATTCTGATTAGACTTCTCCTAAGAACCAAGTTTGACTAGTCTTAGGCACCATCTAAGGATGAATCCAAGGGACTCTATTTCCACCAATCAGATTTAGATTTGATTTTATAAAGGATTATGATTGGTTGGGAAGAAGAGGAGTTGGATCACACATAGTCTATAAATAAGACCCTACACCCAACTCAAAGTGTAATTAAAATTCCCATGCCCCAAGGATGCCTCTCCTCTTCTCCTCCATGCCAAGTCAACCTTCTCCATCTTCTCTCCATGCCCAAAGGAGTTTGGGATCTTAGTTGGTGCAATCCAGATGAGAGAAAGGCAACAAAAAGCTAGAAGGCTGTACTGCTGCAAAGGACAACTGCTGATCTTCAAAAGATGTTTTGAAGATCCTCCAGATCAGATCCAGATCTAATTTTTGGAGACATGATAGAGAAGAAGAGGATCTCTAGATCCAACCCGAGTGGATACCGGTAGAGGCCAGGCACTTGCATGGCTAGATCCAGAACCTTCTGCTGCTTACAGGATCATCAACGGGTAATAGGATTACCCTACATCAAGGTAAATTAAATTTGATTTAATTTATTTAGATTTTATTTTTATTATTAAAATAATAAGAATCAAATCTAAAATATCTTAGATCTAATTAGGATCAAAGAAAAAAATTTTTGAAATATATCTCTTGATCCGATCAGATCTGAACGAACCTGGTCCGAAAAATCAGGATTTTCCTTCAACTGGTATCAGAGCCAAGGTTCTAAAAGTGTTTAGATCTAATTTTAAATTTATTTTAATCAAAAAATATAGTGATTTTAGATGTCACATGAGATGTGATCAGATCTAAAATTAGAAAAAATTAAAATTAAATGATTTGGATCTAAGATTAGAAAATATGCATGACTAGTTCTAAAATAGAATAGTTCTATAGAATAGTCTTGCATGTTTTTAATTTAATTTGATTAAATCATATTTTAGATCTATTTATTTACTATTTTTTGATATTATAATTATTATAATAACATCTAAAAAATAGTAAATAAAAATTATTTAATTTTAAACATCATATGAGATATGATTGATGCATGTCTAGACTAGTTGTAGAATAGTTCTACATAGTTGTCTAGATTAGAATTTATTTTGATTAGATCAATTTAAATCTAATTTTTTAGATTATTATGAGATAATTTAGATCTGAAAAATATGCATGATTCGATACATGAGATGTATGCAAAATATGCCATGATTAGATCTAATTTGTATATGAGATATATGATATAGATCTAAAACTATTTTGTAGTATTGCATGTTCCTGATTAAGGCGTTCCTCTTGGCCGTCCGGTCATAAGAATGAAGAAGGGTTTAAAGGCCCTCTCTTTCCATTCGATGGGGTGTTCTTATGATGTGTAGGGGTGCTGCGTGTTCGTCCTTAATCAGAAACCCAAAACTTACTTTCTGCAAAACCCTAGATCCTGAAATCCCTAGGATTTATTGTGCATATTTTATTTATGAACCCTACTTAATTAAAAATTAAGATTATGGAATATTAATTAGGTCTAAAATTGAGAATTTTAGATCTAAGACATATTCATAATACTGGGTTCGGGCTTGGGTAGCTCAATTAGGTCTAAGCGGTTGATCAAACCGAATCAAGAGTTGGTTAGATGGGATCAACAATGCTTAAATTGACCAGCCTAATAGGATTAAGTCTGGGTCAAGATCGAGTCACGATCAAGCAAGACCTAATTAGGCTCAGAGGTTAGAGTCTGGATTGTAGGCTAACCCAATTGGTTCTGGCTCAACAATTTGGTGTCTAAGGTAAGTTTGGCACATACGACCGACTGGTTTTTAATTGGAAGCTACTCGACCTGAATGCATTCTTGTACGAGTTAATGGCATATTCCTTCCACCGGTCTCACTTACCTGGCCATATCTGTTGACACAGTTCTGATCTGAGGTGGTCAATAATCCGAGCTAACCCATGCCACTAGGTTAGTCATAATTGTTATGACTATGACAAGTCTAGTTTAATGAGACCTGAATCAATTCTCCCTAAGAAAAGATTAAGTCTGAGGTCTTCCACCATTGTAGATGTGCGGGCCCTTCCCGGGGTTGATTGTTCTCGGCTGGATACAGTGGCTCAGTTGCACCGGAAAAGATGCAACCATGTCTATTAGGCATTGGATGCTATGGGCTGGAGGATGAGTTGGGCTCAATATTTTGGATACGGTGAGAGACTCAATTAGGAAATCCCAGTCTATGCAAATGGTGGGTCTGACTTAACTAAGGAGTGGATCAATATTTTGGATACGGTGAGATTCATGAATTAGAGACCAAGTTTGGGTGCACCATGATTAGAGAATCATTGAACAAGAGTTGTTCACTCATTGGCTAACCCATCACCAATAACTGTTAGGTGAGGTGATGAGTCAGTTGGTGAGACCGCACCACCCACTAGAAATCATTAATCGTGAAGATTTTTGCATCTCTACAGAGGGAGTGTAGGGATCCGAGAAAATAGTGGGAGCTAATTTATTTAAAAATAAAATTTCTAAATAAATTGGTCAAGTCATAATTACAATATCTAACTAGAATCTTTGACTCTCTACAGAAAAATATCTGCGTCCAACCCATTAGCACGTATCCTGGACACACATAGACTGACCGGACCCAATTATAAAGATTGGCTCAGGAAACTATAAAATTATTTTTGGGTTCTGAGAAGTTAACCCATGTATTTGGACCAGGACCCTCCCACCTTACCAGCCCGTCCATCCACTTGAACAGAGAGCGTCTCTGAAAAAATGGATAGACGAAGATAATAAGGCCAGATATTACATGTTGGGCTCGATGTCTGATGAGCTCCAGCGCCAACATGAAGATATCGGGACTGCTCGCCAAATGTTGGCTCACCTGCAGGAGATGTTTGGTGAACAGAGTCGCGCAGCCAAATATCAAGTCACGAAATGACTTTTTAAGGCTAAGATGCGTGATGGGCAGTCAGTCCAAGATCACTGTCTGATGATGATCAAGGACATGGAAGAGCTTGAGAAGCTCGGTGTGAAGTTAGGACTTGGATCTGCAGAACGATATTATTCTGCAATCCTTGACTGATGCATATGGGCAATTCATCATGAATTACCACATGCATAAACTTCAAAATTCCTTGGCCGAATTAATGAATATGCTGGTTACCGCTGAGCTTTCTATGAAAGGTTCTAAAGGCTCAGTTCTTGCTATGGAACGGACTTCTTCCAAAAGAAAGTCTTATGGAAAGAAAAAGAAGTCTGTGAAAAAGCAAAAGGTGGAAGGAGCAAAGAAGAAGAAGGCAGAGCCGAAGAAAAAGGCCGATGTCAAAGGAAAGTATTTCCATTGCAACAGCGACGGCCATTGGAAGCGGAACTGCCCTACTTACCTGGCCACCCTGAAGAACAAGAAGGAAGGTCCTTCTGGAGGTATGCTCGTTATTGAGTCTAACCTTACGGTTTCTTCTGCATCCAGTTGGGTGCTTGACTCTGGTTCTAGTGCTCATCTGTGCACTTCCATGCAGGGTCTTGAGGATAGCAGGAGGCTGAGGGATGGAGACATGATCCTACGCATCGGTAATGGAGCAAGAGTTGCTGCAGTAGCCGTGGGAACATACCCTCTTCGATTACCATCTGGTTTAGACTTAGTTTTGAAAGACTGTTATTATGTGCCTGCAGCTAGCAGGAATTTGATTTCTATTTCATGCTTAGCACTAGAAGGCTATGTGATTACCTTCTTTAAGGACCATTGTAACATTCTTTATGAAAGAAATAAAATTGCAAATGGTTTCCTTATTAATGGTCTTTATCAGCTACATATTGATGTACCTATTCTAACTATCGAGCAAAACGTGAATGCCAAACGACCTAGGGATAGTCCAAACGACAGATATCTATGGCACCTGAGATTAGGTCATATAGCAGAAGATAGGATCAACAAATTGGAGAAAAATGGGCTATTGAGTCCATTGACTTCCGAGTCATATCCAACTTGTGAATCTTGTCTTCAAGGCAAAATGACTAAACTCCCTTTTGTTGGACATGGGGAAAGGGCCACAGATCTCCTTGCCCTAGTACATACTGATGTGTGCGGCCCATTTGATGTGCCGGCTAGAGGCAATTTTGTCTACTTCATTACCTTTACCGATGATCTGTCTAGGTATGGGTATGTGTATCTTATGAGACACAAGTCTGAAGCTTTTGAAAAGTTCAAAGAATTCAGACATGAAGTAGAAAAACAAACTGAAAAACCCATTAAGGTTCTTCGATCAG
Organism: Cocos nucifera; assembly: GCA_006176705.1. Classification (NCBI taxonomy): domain Eukaryota; kingdom Viridiplantae; phylum Streptophyta; class Magnoliopsida; order Arecales; family Arecaceae; genus Cocos; species Cocos nucifera. Next base: position 228,831 of record QRFJ01002183.1, on the reverse strand, counting down.
ATCGAGGAGGTGAATACCTTAGCCGAGAATTCCTAGACTATCTCAAGAAAAATGGCATAGTCTCTCAATGGACTCCACCAGGAACACCTCAACTCAACGGGGTTTCAGAATGGAGAAATCGGACTCCTATTGGATATGGTTCGATCCATGATGAGCTTCACAGACCTCCTGATTTTCTTTGGGGACATTCATTGTTAACTTCAATTTATCTACTGAATAGGGTTTCCTCTAAAACCGTTCCTACCACACCGTATGAGATATGGCACGGTAAGAAACCAAGTCTGAGTCATCTCAGAATTTGGGGTTGTCCGGCTCATGTCAAAAGACAACAAGCGGACAAGTTAGAGTTTAGGTCCTTCAGAGCTCGATTCATAGGATATCCTAAAGAGTCATTAGGATACTATTTCTACATTCCAGAAGACCACAATGTGATTGTGAGTCGACATGCCATCTTTCTTGAAAAATAGTTTATTCAAGATAGCGGCATTGGAAAGCAGATTAAGCTTGATGAGAAAGTCTCACAAGTACAACGAGCTAAGGACCAATTGGAACCAAATCAGGTTGAGCCAATAAGAACACTACCTCCTCCACCTCGTAGATCGGAAAGAGTTTTCCATCCTCCTGAAAGATACTTAGGTATTATTTCAGAGGAAGTAGAGAAAATGTTCCTCGTAGGTAATGGTGCTCATGGTGATGATCCCAAAACCTACAATGAGGCGATATCAGATATCGACTCCGAGAAATGGCTAGAGGCAATGCAGTCAGAAATTGACTCGATGCACTCAAACCAAGTCTGGACCTTGGTAGATCCACCAGAAGGTATAGTACCTATTGGGTGTAAATGGATCTTCAAGAGAAAGATTGGTGCAGATGGGAATGTGGAGACATTCAAGGCTAGACTAGTGGCAAAAGGTTATAGTCAACGCGAAGGCATTGACTATCAGGATACCTTTTCCCAGTGGCTATGCTAAAATCCATCCGCACATTGCTTGCCGTTGCAGCCTATTTCGATTATGAAATATGGCAAATGGACGTGAAAATGGCATTCTTAAATGGATATCTTGAGGAAGATATCTATATGGAACAGCCGCTAGGTTTCACATCCAGTGATACTGATCACAAGGTTTGCAAGCTGCAAAGGTCCATATATGGACTTAAGCAAGCATCTCGGAGCTGGAACACTCATTTCAATGATGTGATCAAAATGTTTGGTTTCATCAAAAATGAAGAGAAACCGTGTGTCTTTCAAAAAGGTCAGTGGGAGCGCTGTTGTCTTCCTCGTATTGTACGTGGATGACATCCTCCTTATTGGGAATGATATTCCCATGATGACAACAGTCAAAATTATGGTTGTCCAAGGAATTCTCCATGAAAGACCTAGGTGAAGCATCCTTTATTCTAGGAATTAAGGTCTATAGGGATAGACCGAATAGGATGCTAGGACTTTCACAGAAGATGTACATAGAGAAAGTACTAAAGAGGTTTAGTATGGAAAACTCTAAGAGGGGATTAATACCCTTCAGACATGGTATTCATCTTTCCAAGAAGATGTGCCCTAGCACACCTGAGGAAATAGAACGCATGAGCAAGATCCCTTATGCTTCTGCAATAGGGAGCCTCATGTATGCCATGCTATGTACACGACCTGATATAGCCCATGCTGTGAGTGTCACAAGCAGATATCAGTCAAATCCAGGTGAAGAACACTGGACTTCTGTGAAATGTATCCTTAAGTACTTGAGAAGAACTAAGGATATGATGTTGGTCTTTGGTAAAATCCACATTCTCTTTGAATAGATGAGTCTTGAAGTCTAGATGGTGTGGAGACACCAAGCGAGAGTATAGAAGTACTGGTTAGAGAACGAGGGCACTGAGCATGACCACCTCTTAGAGTAGTCATTAGAGAAAGTCTACCTTCTCATCAATGACTGACTCGAGTTAATGCATGCATGAATAGTAGTGTCTGAGTTCGTTGACCTGAGAGTGCATCGAGTGAGTAGTCACTTTGAGACTGATGTGTTATAGTGCATTGACTACACCATTACTCGGTCTCCTAGCCATACGGAATCCTGAGGTGTATGTTGGCTATAGCATGTTCATTGTAGGAACTGGATTGCATCAAGATGGAATCTATCTACCTCGGTGGTAGAGGAGCAGCCCTATGATGATCATGAGAATCAAGTCCAGAAGCCCATGGCCATGGCAGAGTGAAATAATAGAAAGAGTTTCTATTTAGATTTTCACATCGGACTTGAATCGAATGATTACATCATATGACAGAAACTAGGGTTTGACGAGTTCACCTTAACCCTAATCTGATCGGGGCTCAAGATAGAAGAACTTAATCACACAGGTAGCTGCACCAAGAGGTTCGCATTCAGCTCTGATGGGTTGCCACCATATACTGCTAGGTGTCACTGGTGGATTTTGGGAGCAATTAGAATGATTTAGATGATCGATCATTCTAGCTGTTCGAATCAGAAGAGTTCTGATCCATCGAAAGGAGTTTCGATGATGTCGATGATAGAGATCATGACATATCCCATTACCATACAGAACTGAACCTAACTGGGTCACACAAATAAGGGTTTGAATCTGGTGATCATCAATTGAACTGATCCAGTTCAATTGATCTGAATGAGATTCAATTAGGTTCAAGAAAATCGTGCTAGCACTCGATTGAACCTAACGTTCTTCTTTTACTATCATAAATAAGTTGTCCTGACTGAGCCAAAGGAGTTTGTGCTCAATCAGAGGCCTTCATATGGTCTGACTGGAGGTTGTCCAAGTCAGAAAAGGGTTGTCTTATTTTGTAAGACAATTACCTGCCATTTTTGGTCACCTGCCATTTCTTGTTCTTTGACTTTGGTCAAAAGTCTACCTTTGACTGGTCAAATATTGACCATTGACACTTTGACTTTTGACCACATGTCACACACCTATTGGAGAGCTGGTGGGGGCTTGTCCTCCTACCAAAACCTGGCAAAGAGGAGGGCGCATGCCACCCTTGGCGTGTGCCCAAGCTGGAGGCGCCCAGGAGTCCCTGTTGGATAGGGACTCCATCTCTTTTTTGGATTCCGATTAGACTTCTCCTAAGAACCAAGTTTGATCGATCTTTGGTGCTATCTAAGGATGAATCCAAGGAACTCTCTTTCTACCAATCAGATTTAGATCTGATTTTACAAAGGATTGTGATTGGTTGGGAAGAAGAGTTGGATCATGCATAGTCTATAAATAAGACCCTGCGCCCAATTCAAAGTGTAATTGAAATTCCCACGCCCCAAGACTGCCTCTCCTCTCCTCCTTCATGCCAAGTCCACCTTCTCACTCTGCTCTCCATGCCCAAAGGAGTTTGGGATCTTAGTTGGTGCAATCCAGATGAGAGAAGGGCGATAGAAAGCTAGAAGGCTGCACTACTGCAAAGGACAACTGCTGATCTTCAAAAGGTATTTTGAAGATCCTCCAGATCAGATCCAGATTTGATTTTTGGAGATGTGATAGAGAAGAAGAGGATCTCTAGATCTACCCCAAGTGGATACCGGTAGAGACCAAGCACTTACGTGGCTAGATCTAGAACCTTCCGCTGTTTACAGGATCATCAATGGGTAATAGGATTACCCTACATCAAGATAAATTTAATTTAATTTAATTTATTTAAATTTTATTTTTATTATTAGAATAATAAGGATTAGATCTAAAATATCTTAGATCTGATTAGGATCAAAGAAAAAATTTTTGAAATATATCTCTTGATCTGATCAAATCTGAACGAACCTGGTCTAGAAAATCAGGATTTTCCTTCAGATGGATGGTCCCCAGGTATAAAATTTGCTAATCCAAATGTGAAGCCTTATGAGCCACCACTAACATTTTTAGAGAGAGAAATATAGCATCCAGATAAAAAAATTTTAAATTTTTTTAGTATTTTAAAGAATTTATATATTAATATTTTTTTTATAGATGCTATTACTCAGATGTCCAGGTATGCTAAGTTTCTTTAAGAAATTTTAATCAATAAGAAGAAGTTGAAAGAGCATGAGATAATAAATTTAAATGAAGAATGCTCAACAATATTTCAAAATAAATTACCATAAATGCTAAAATATCTAGAGAGTTTCTGTTATGGTATCAATACACTCTGATATCAAACTGTTGGAATATCATCTATTTTGATACCACTTATTAAGGATCTAGTACTAAATTATTATGATAGAAAAAAAAAAATAAAAAAATAATCAAGTACGTGGATCAGCTTAAGGACTCGCCTCCATAGTGAAAGAACCAGATCTAGGGTTTCACAGGTAGATCTTAAAACTTTTTTAAGATCTTACAGCGGAAGACTTAAATAAATCTAAAATTTATTTAAATAACCATGTAAACACCTAGATCTCAGATCTATTACATGATTAAGGTATGATATTAAATTAAAAATTAAATTTAAATAAGAAAGAAAAGGGTTAATCAAATCAATCTAGATTTACACTACATCAAATGCAGGTATGAAGTTTATAGATCAGATCTATTACCTGAGCAAGTTTAGATGTTCTAACTTATTGATCTAGGCTTGAGGATGAAGTCATGAGCTACACATGTGTCCAACCTCTAGGAGTCGTCCACACGAGCCTACGATCTCTGATCTGAAGTTCGATGTAGAAAATTAGCATAGCATGCTAATACAGTGCTGATCCTTCTTCGACGGTCGATCCGATATTTTCTTCTTCAAAATTTGAACTCTATAAAATATGAAAAGAAAGATGACAGTTTGCTGATCTGAGACTCTCTCAAAAAAAAAAACTCAAAAGAAAGGAGGAGAGATTGAAAATAAAATAGTCCTAGAAGAAGATCCTCTTCTTCTTCTCTTTTCTCTCACCTAGATACCTAGTTTGGTGCCTGTAGAACCCCCATGCCCAAGGATCCTCTTCCTTTGATTTTTGCACATCCAAAAACTCTCCCAAAGCTTTATATTTTATGAAAAAATTAGAACAAAACTCATCCAATAAATAGGAAAAAAGAAGAGTCCAAGTTAGGTTAATTCCTAGATTAGGAATATCAAAACATGGGAAGTTGTTGGGGCGCCCAACTCTTGGGCACCTCCTCCATAATTTTTGGCGTGGACTAGCAAGGAAGGGTGCACAAAAAAAAAAGATAACTTTCATAGAATAAGAGAAGAATTAATTAAAAAAGAGGGTGATATTCAAGGGAAGATATTTTGGTCAACAAGGATTCTATCTCATAGAATCCTAAGCAAAACCAATTCCATATTTGACTTGGTCTTCCACCTAACTTCCAAATATAACTTGAAGGGAGAGAGGAGGCATGGAAATTAGAAAGAAAGGGATATTCTATGAAAAATACTTAAAAAATATGTATGGAGGGTGTTGGTACCAAGGTGGCATAAGGGGATAGGAAGTCCTAGTCACACTAGGACTCCTATTTTGACTTGGTCAAACAAGATCTTTTAACCAAATAAAATCAAAATTAAACCAACCCAATTAAATAAGATTTTAATCTATTTAAGAACTTAATTAAATTAAATTAAATTAAATTAAAATTTAATTTATCTTTTAATTAAATTAAAAAATTGAGTTAATCCGAGTCCTAGTTAGACTAGGACTAGTTCTTCCTTGCACTTGGCTTATCCAATAAACAAATTAGACTTGATCCAATCAAGTCTAAACTAAATATAATTAAATTATATTTAATTAAACTTAATCTCAACCTATTGGTTTAATCGAATTAAGCTAATTAGTAATTTAATTACTAATTGATCCTCCTACAATACTTGCACTAGGTTAAACACCAATCATATTGATTATTTAACCCTAGAATGATTTTTAATCATTGATCAACTATCCAATCAGATCATAAGCTCTAATATGTGTGATCTTATAGATCCAAACCTAAATTGATAGCATAAAAATAAATTTTTATACCAATCAAAGTAACCATCTAGCAATGATATCCGACGGTCAGATAGGTCGAAGGTGTAGAACACCATCCTTAGAACCCATGCGGATATAGTTTCCATATAATTCATCCCCTTGACCACAATGCTCATAGGACACATTAGAGTTCAACTATCAACTCTGATTAGGTTGTCCACATTGTATTTCAAAATACCAAATCCACCTGATGGATTATCCTGGCCAAGATTTTGTTATATTGAAATACAGTGATACATTCTTCTCCAACTCTTGGAGTGGTTAATTCCATCTTGATCACACTCCAACTTTGCAAGTACTTGACTGTGCCGGGAAGCCTTTCGTTGCTGAATTAGAAATTCAATTAGTCTGATACCAAAGCATAGTGAGTTGCTTGCAAGTCACTGAGGTGATCTCAGGTCTAAGGGATACTTATACCTATATCCCACAGAGATATTCTCGACAGCAGAATGCTCTGAAGTTGGTCATGTTCAATGCACAGAATACTTATACCCATACTCTGAAGTTGGTCATGAACCAAATGAAAGTGGTGCAGAATGTGCTTTGTCCACTGGTGTGCCTTCGATTCCTTTGCTTGAGCTATGGTGCCAGTGCTGTCATAGTAGAGCAGGACTGGACCATCAATAGAGGATGCTACTCCAAGCTTGATGATGAACTTTCTTAGTCAGACAGCTTTCTTTGTTACATCTGATGCTACCATGTACTCTGCTTCGCAAATAAAGTCAACCATTGTATGCTGCTTGAAATTTTTTCAGTAGATGGCTCCATCATTTAGAGTAAAGATATACCCCGACACACTTTTATTGTCATCATGATCAGATTGAAAGTTGGAGTCTGTAAACCCCACAAGCTTCAGATCTGACTCACCATAAACCAACCATTGGTCCTTAGTATTTCTCAAATATTAAGAATGGTTTTAACCATCTTTCAGTGATTTTCTCTAGGATCAAACTGGTATCTACTCACTACTCCTAGTGAGTATGCCACGTCTGGTCTTGTACATTTCATTGCATACATAATAGACTCTACTGTCAAAGTATATAGGATTCTACTCTTATGCTCTCTCTATTCAGAGTTGTCGAACAATCTTTCTTAGAGAGAGAAATTTTTTGGCCTATCGAAAGATAGCTCTTTTTGAAATTCTCCATGCTGAACCTCTTCAGCATAGTTTCTATGTACGTGGACTAAGATATACTAAACATCCTTTTAGATCTATCCCTATAGATCTTTATCCCTAGGATGTAGGATGCTTCACCCAAGTCCTTCATGAAGAGCTGTGATGACAACCAAACTTTTATTCCTTATAGTACGGAAATATCATTCTCAATTAAGAGAATGTCATCCACGTACAAAATAAGAAATACCACTGCTGGACCATTTGTCCATTTGTAAATGCAGGATTCTTCTCCATTCTTAATGAAGTCGTACGTTTTGATCAATTTATCAAAGTGCATGTTCCAACTCTGAGATGCCTACTTCAATCCATAAATGGATCTTTGAAGCTTGCACACCTTGGAGTCATCTGTGGATATGAATCCTTCAAGTTGTATTATATACATCTCTTCGATCAGCTCCCTATTTAGAAAAGCTGTCTTCACATCCATCTACCAGATCTCATAGTCCAGATGGACAGCAATGGCAAGCATGATCCGAATGGACTTGAGCATTATCATAGGAGAGAACGTCTCATCATAGTCAATACCATAATGTTGATGATATCCCTTGGCAACCAGATGGGCATTATAGGTCTCCACCTTTCCGTCTGCGCCCCTCTTTTCTTTAAAGATCCATTTACACCTAATGGATTTAACCCCTTTAGATGGGTCAACTAATGTCCATACATCATTGACCTTCATGGAATCCATTTTGGATCTCATGGCTTCTAGCCATTTCTCAGAGTTGGATCTCTGCATCACATCCATATAAGTGATCGGATCCTCATCGTTCTCATCGAGTTCGATGGAATTACTATCCTGGACCAAGAATCCATAGTATCTGTGCAGATGGTGGGGTACTCTGCCAGATCATCTTAATGGTGTGGGTTTGCTAGGCTTCAGATCTGATCTGATCAAATCTGACTTAGGTTCAACATTCTATATTGGATTTTCTATTTATCGAACTTCATCAAGTTCAACCTTAGAGGCAATAGTTCCTTCATCAAGAAACTCCTTTTTCAAAAAGATTGCCCTAAGATTGACGAACATCTTTTGTTCATCAGCATGGTAGAAATAGTATCCTTTGGTCTCTTTTGGGTACCCTATGAATGTACACTTGTTAGACCTAAATCCAAGTTTGTCTGTAACTAACTGTTTGACATAAGTCGGGCACCGCCAAACCCTATGGTGTGAAAGTGCTGGCTTACGCCTTGTCCATATCTCATATAGGATTTTAACTACAGACTTACTTGGAATCCTATTTAATAGATAACAAGTCGATTCGAGTGCATATCCTCAGAAGGATATCGATAAGCTGGCAAATCCCATCATGGATCGGACCATGTCTAATAGAGTTCGATTCCTCTTTTCAGACACATCATTTAGTTGTGGTGTTTCAGGAGGAGTCTATTGAAAGAGAATTCTATTCTCTCCTAGATATGTGAGAAACTCATCAGAAAGGTATTCTCCTCCTCGATCAGACTGAAGAATTTTAATACTCTTTTCAGTTTATTTTTCTACTTCATTTTGGAATCGTTTGAATATTTCAAAAGAATCCAACTTATGTTTCATCAGATAGACATCCATATCTGGATAGATCATCTATGAAAGTGATGAAGTAGACATATCCTTTTCTGGCACTTGTACTTATTGGTCCACATACATCAGTATATACTAGACCTAAGAGCTTATTGGCTCTCTTATCTTTTTCAGTAAAAGATGATTTGGTCATTTTACCAAGAAGATAGGACTCATAGATTGAAAGTGATTCACAATCATTAACTTCGAGGATTCTCTCCTGAGTCAACCTGTTAATCCTGTTCTTGTTTATATGACCTAGCCTATAGTGCCATAAGTAGATATTTGATATACTATCTAATCTAGGATGCTTGCCAGTAGAATAGACTACATTAATAGATTATGATAATATATATACACCATTGTTCAATTATCCACAGAAAGCAGTAGCACCATTCACAATGATATTATAAACTTGTTTCTTTATTAAAATTTTATAATTGTTCATGGCTAGAAGGCCTACAAAAATGATATTTAAAAAGAAACTAGAACAAAAATGACAATCACTTAGAACAATGGTATGAGATTTAAATACAAGTTTCAAAATTTCTAAAGCTAGAACTAGAATTGATCTTCCATCTCTAACGTTTAGGAATCTCTTGCCTTGCTCGAATCTTCTACTAACCTGCAACCCCTGCAATGAATTGCAAATATGGTAAGGGCTATCAATATCCAATACCCAATAAGTAATATCACAAATAGAGAAATTGCAAGGAGTTATCATATAAATACCTTATCCAGTAATAGCTTGCTTCTTTTTCTGCCTGTTTGGATCTAGGGAGGCGATGTACTGAGGATAGTTTCTCTTTCAGTGCACCCACTTCTTGCAAAAGAAGCATTCAGCTTAACTCTTATCGGGCTTGATCTTTAGGGTCTGAGCCTGCATAGGTGTCCTAGCATGAACATGCACCTTCTTGGCTTTCTTTTTCTTGTTCTTCTTCCCTGTCTCAAAGGATCAAGAACGAGAAGACGAACCTCCCACTAAGTTTACCAACTCCTTATGAAGTTGGTGATCCTTCTTAACATTTTGAAGTAACCCCAGTAACCTATGGTAATCTACTTCAGGCTTTGACATTCTATAATGTATAAGGAATGGGAGATAAGACTTGGGCAGCGAGTTCAGTATTGCATCTTTTCTAAGTTATTTGTGCAAGAAAAAGTTGAGCTTGCTCTAGTGCTCTATCAGCTCGATCATGTACAATACATGATCAGTGATAGAGGCACCATTGTGCATTTTTGGCACTGAAGATAGTACAACTAGTCTTGTGCCTCTCAACATCATCAGGTGTGTCAAAAGAATCCTCCAACACTTGGAGCATTTTGTTTGGCTGAGCTATCTTAAACTTGTGACTAAACTCATCGCTCATCACAGCTAGTATAATGCAGCGCATCGTGGTTCGGTCATTAAGCCACTTTTGATATGTATTTCTGATTGTTCCACGTGCATTGGTAGCTGGCTCCTCAGGTGCAGGATCCGTCAGCATATTTAGGATCCGTTCATGCTCCAAGACAATCTTCAACTTTTGGTACTAGTTATCAAAGTTGGATCCCACCAACTTATCATTGTCTATCAATGATCAGAGCGACAGAGAAGTGGCCATGTCTCCACAATGGAAAATCAAAATCTAATTAGTAATTGATTCATTAAATCTAAAGATTTGGACTTTAATCAAAAGGTTTCTTCCACTATTTTATTCGAATTGATAGCCTCTACCTCCAATTCGAGGGATTATCCTAATTTCTTAGTAGATACTAGAATCCACATAGACTGTACCCAAGTCCAACTTTGGTTGGCCCATCCATGTACATCTAAGGATAGATTTGTAACCAATTATTTTTTTAAATAATTTTTAATAATTAAATTTTGCCCTAGGCCCTGATCAGTTGGCTTTGGTCTTCTTAGAAAAGGGTTCAGTTAGGTCCAACCATTAACATGACCATACTTAGCCCATCCAACCAATGAATGATCAGGCCCAACTTTGGTTGGTCCATCTGACCACCATTTAGAAAGATATATTTCAAGAGATCATATAATGAATGATAATTCCATCAATCGATAAGCACCAGGCTTTTGGGCCTCCAATGATTATCCAACTAATGGATCCATTATCATCCACTTTAATGGGAGGCTATGATCTAGTTATCATATAACTATTTCATTTTAGGAATCTAATAATTTTAGAAAATTTATTTATAGAAGTGAGTAGGTTAGATTAACCAGCTTGTCATGATCCTCCTACTAACTTCACCAAGTCAGCTTAAGGAAGATCATTAATAGATTGATTTAGGAGCACCTAAATCAGTCAAATTGATTTATTTAGCTGACATGGGTTAGCTCAAATAGTCAAGCGATCCGATCAAAACATAATCTCATCAAGAGGTCAGATAAGTTCGATCAGTGGAAGAGTCTGTTAGGCTTGCCTTAGATACCATCAGAAATAGTCAGGTAAGCGGGCTGCCAATTAAAAACTACTGGTCTGATTTATCTTAAACACCAACTGATTTAATTAATTTCAATTAGATCAACCTAACAATTCATGCTAGACTGCGTAGCCAAAAATCAAGTCCATCTTGGGTCTTGTTAAAGACATGGACTCGACCAACTATAACTATTGTAATTGATCTAGAGAATTCTTGACCTAATCTAAGACAACAATTAATTAGATTTAGTCAATTCTCTAATTAAGTCCATTCTTTAATCTAACCCTAGGTCTAATCCAATTAATAAACCTAATTTTCACTAACCCATTTAACACAATGTGTTATGATTTATGTCTTAGGATCTTCAATTTATAATCCTAGATCCTAATCAATCAACTTCTTAATTCTTAGTTAAGTTTTGAGCTGAGGGTTGGGGTTCATCTTTTCAAAAATGATTTTTCATGTTTGTAAAATATTTTTACAACATGGTTCTATCAATCAAGTTGCATGTTTGATTCATAATCAATATGCAAGTAAAATAAACATAAAACTACTTTAGATCTAATCTAAACAGGTTCATGTAATTGAAACAGTTTCAATAATAATCAATCATAAATCTTCCTAGATCAAATCTAACATATTTATGATGATTGAAATCAGATTAAAATATTTTTAATCATATCATAAAATCTTTTAGATCTAATCTAAAATTTTATGATCAATATTTTAGATCAGCACGTACTAGGACAACCTATTCACTGTAAGAGATAAACCTTACAGCAGGACAACCTTATGGCAGTCCATGCAATCTAAAATATTTTTTTTTAAATTTTAAATTTAATAATTAGATTATAAATTAGATCTAATCTAAGAAATAATCTAGACATGCACAAAAATCATGTAATAAGAATCTTGCTCTGATACCAATTGAAGGAACCAGATCTAGGGTTTCATAGGTAGATCTTGAAACTTTTTCAAGATCTTACAGCAGAAGACTTAAATAACTTTAAAATTTATTTAACTAATTATGTAAATATCTAGATCTCAAATCTATTATATGATTAAGATATGATATTAAATTAAAAATTAAAATCAAATAAGAAAGAAAAAGGTTGATCAAATCAATCTAGATCTACACTACATCAAATGTAGGTATAAAGTTTATAGATCAGATCTATTACTTGAGTAAGTTTAGATGTTCTAACTTACTGATCTATACTTGAGGATGAAGTCATGAGCTGCACATGCGTCTGGTCTCTAGGAGTCATCCACAAGAGCCTACGATCTCTGATTTAAAGTTCGATATAGGAAATTAGCACAGCATGCTAGTACTGTGCTGATCCTTCTTCGACGATCGATCCGATACTCCCTTCTTCGAAATTTGAACTCTCCAAAATATGAAAAAGAAGATGATAGTTTGCTAATCTGAGACTCTTTCAAAAAAAAAACTCAAAAGAAAGGAGGAGAGATTGAAAATAAAACAGCCATAAAAGAAGACCCTCTTCTTCTTCTTCTTTCTCTCACTTAGACACCTAATTTGGTGCCTATGGAACCCCCATGCCCAAGGACCCTCTTCCTCTAAATTCTGCACAAACCAAATTTCTCCCAAAGCTCTGTATTTTATAAAAAAATTAGAATAAAATTCATCCAATAAATAGGATAAAAGAAGATTCCAAGTTAGGTCAAATTCCTAGACTAAGAATATCAAAACATGGGAAGTTGTTGGGGTACCCAACTCTTGGGCGCCTCTTCCATAATTTTTGGTATGGATCAGTAAGGGAGGGTGCACAAAAAAGAAGATTATTTTCATAGAATAAGAGAAGAATTAATTAAAAGAGGGGGTGGTACTCACGGGAAGATGTTTTGGTTAACAAGGATTCTATCTCATAGAATCCTAAGCAAAACCAATTCCTCCTTTGACTTGGTCTTCCATCTAACTTCGAAATATAACTTGGAGGGAGAGAGGGGGCACAAAAATTAGGAAGAAAGAGATCTTTCATGAAAAATATCTAAAAAATAGGTATGGGGGCGTTGGGACCAAAGTGGCGTAAGGAGATAGGGAGTCCTAGTCACACTAGGACTCCTATTTTGACTTGGTCAAACAAGATCTTTTAATCAAATAAAATCAAGATTAAACTAATTTAATTAAATAAAGATCTAATCTATTTAAGAAATTAATTAAATTAGATTTAATTCTAATTTATTTTCTAATTAAATTAAAAAATTAGATTAATTCGAGTCCTAGTTAGACTAGGACTAGTTCTTCCTTGCACTTGGCTTATCGAATAAATAAATTGAACTTGATCCACTCAAGTCCAAATCAAATCTAATTAAATCATATTTAATTAGACTTAATTCTAGTCTATTGGCTTAATCAAATGAAGTCAATTAGCAATCCAATTGCTAATTGATTATCCTGCAATACTTGCACTAGATTAAACACCAATCGTATTGATTGTTTAACCCTAGAATGATTCTTAATCATTGATCAACCATCCAATCAGATCGTAAGCTCTAATGTGTGTGACCTCATAGATCTAAACCTAAGTCAATAGCATAGAAATAAATTTTTATACCAATCGAAGTGACCGTCTAGCAATGATATCCGACGGTCGGATAGGTAGAAGGTGTAGAACATCATCCTTAGAACCCATATGGATATAGTTTCTATATAATTCATCCCCTTGACTACAATACTCATAGGACACATCAGAGTTCAACTATCAACTCTGATTAGGTTGTCCATATTATATTTCAAAATATCAAATCCATCTGATGGATTATCTTGGCCAAGGTTATGCTATATTGAAATACAGTGATACATTCTTCTCCAACTCTTGGAGTGGTCAATTCCATCTTGATCACACTCCGACTTTGCAAGTACTTGACTATGCCCAGAAGCCTTCCATTGCTGAATTAAAAATTTAGTTAGTTCGATACCAAAGCACAGTGAGCTGCTTGCAAGTCACTGAGGTGATCTCAGGTCTAAGGGATACTTATACCTATATCCTATCAGAGACATTCTCGACAGTAGAATGCTCTGGAGTTGGTCATGTTCCATGATGATATATCCATATATCTCACTTGTATGCCATACTAGTGTCTCCACACACCTTGGATAAGAGGACAACCAACCTATATAGCATATAGCGATCTATGCTCGATAGATGCTGTCATCCTAATCAACATCCTATCATTTGGTCGTGAATAAATTTAAGGACTAATCGATAAATCCTCTCTTTATCGAAACTAAATAGTCCTAAGAATTTCATCACGATAATGGAGTTCAGTAGAAGATGCAAACTTATGATGAAAAAAGATGCCAAAATATTTTTTATTAATTAATAAATCAATTATAATATCTCAACCATCAATAGGCTGATGATTGGCTTTGGAATATAATTTCCATTGCATAGGACATGTAAAGCTTCACTATGAAAGAGAAAAATAGGTACAAGAGGAGAACATCCACTCTTAACTCATCGTACGTAAATCTCTCTCAACTAGAAACTACTCTCATAAATATTCTCTCAAAATCTCAAGAAGATCCATAGAAGCTACAAGATGCTCTACCCTCATAGCCTCCTCGTCGGATACTATGCACCTGCTGCTTCTCTCTCACGGGCTGCACGTACTCGCTGCTCTATCAAGCTCCTCTCAACGGCTACCTGAGCTTCTCTACATGCCTCTCATGCCACATGCGCCATCCTTTTTTGCTCCACAGCACCTCAACCCTTTAAATAGAATGAAAATCCTCTTCTCAATAGTTTATAGGAGTCCGAATAGGGCTCATTCTCCTAATATGAGTTGAATATATTCTTGATAGAGTATTGAAATATTTTTTGACCTTCAAATCATGACTGCAATCCTTCATGACCGCTGGATCCTGTGGTCCATGCACAACTCCCGTAGACCCCTTGGATTAATCATAATCCAAGTCCAAATAGAAAAAATCCCATCATGTTCTATTCACCTCCGTCGAGTCGGCTCGGTCAGGGATCGAGCTGGCTCGATTGCATCTCAATCAGACTCCTACTATATGTCTATCTGAGAGAGCCAGCTCGACTATGGTTCGAGCCAACTCGATCTCAATCCAAGCCAGCTTGACTACGTATCTGAGCCGACCTGATTGCTATGTTGAAAATTGATTTTCTTCTTACCGTGAGTCAAATTTGAGGTGTCAAATCTTAACAATCTTCATCTTGACTCAACATTCGGCCTCCATCTGACTGTGAGAGCTTGTCATCCATCTCGCCCTCATGCCCTATGGCATGCCTGCTGATCATAGATGGGCAAATATGGAAGTCTAGCCAAGCCGCTCGATTCCACCCCATCAATGGCTGTAATCCTCCTGACCTAAGATCTGCTTGAAAAATTCTTCGATGGTAATAGAAACTTCACTCTATGACTTCATCCCTCATCCTCCCGAGGCTCCCTCTCATGCCTAATCCATCTCCATATGGAGCTCCATCTCGCACTGAACTCCCTCTGGCTCCTGAAGCACTACCTCGCACTGGGCTTCCTTCTAGATAGTAATATCCTCTTATCTTCTTCTTCCACTCCAATATCATCCGATCGTCATGCATGACCTTCAGTATTCCATCACCAGCTATCCACCTATAGTCATTTAAATCCAATCTGCTTAGTGAGATAAGATTCCATCTGAAATCGGATATGTATTGGACCTCTTCCAATCTTCTCACTGCACCATCATGTGTCTTCTAGCTGACCATCCTAATGCTTCTGATTGCACAGCTCGATCCATCCGATAGATAAACAGTACCATCATTACTCTCTAAAAAGTCAAACTACTTCTTTCTACAATAAAAATTATATGTGCATGCAGAATCTAAAATCTACTATGGGAAAGAACTAGATACCTCATCAGATATCTCCAGGATATGATCCTCTGACTCGCTACTGGCTATCGCTATCATCCGATCCTTAAGTTATGGGTAATTTTTGACCTGATATCCCAACTCGTTGCACCTATAGCATTTGATCTTGCTAAAATCCCTCATATTGGATCTGGATCATCCTCCTCACGATCCTCTATTGCTCCATCTACTACCTCCTGCTCCTTCAAAAATTGCCAAAGCTAAGTTGCCATCATCTGAGCTCGAAAGTTAGATTCTCTCTCCTAAGAACCTCATTCTAGAGTATCGCTACAGTGACATCATCCATCTTGATGGTGCTCTTTTTCAGTAGAAGAGCAATTACCAAGGATTCATACGAAGGAGGAAGCGATGCTAGCAAGACCAACGTCCTGGTCTTCTTCTCAACTTTTTCTCCAATGCTAAGAAGGTCAATGAGGATCATCTAAAAGTTGGATAGATGCTCCCACACGCTTTAGCCTTCATTCATCTGCAGCTGGTAGAATTATCTCCAAAGGAATAGCATGTTGGTGAGCAACTTTATCATGTACAACTCCTCAAACTTTGATCATAGTACCATCAAAAAAATCTCGTCAAGTACATGGATCACCACATCATTCACTAGATACAAGTGGATCATGCTCATCACCTGCATCTAGATCTACTTTCAATCCTTCACTTCTATGGTGGCTGGCATCTCATCATATAAGAGAGTATCGATCAACCCATATTGGAAGAGGACATCCTTTATCCTTACTTGCCACGAGAAGAAATTATCCTTCCCATCGAATCTATTGATCTCCACTTTGATTGTGCTTGTCTTCACCATATTCTTCAATCTCTATCCACTGCTACAATCTATGCTCCGGTACTATCTGACTCTGATACTAATTGTTATGGTATCAACTCATTCTGATACCAAACTATTAAAATATTAGCTACTCTGATATCGCTTGTTAAGGATTTAGTATCAAATTATTGTGATAGAAAGAAGAAAGAAATAAAACAAAAAAAATAATTAAGTACGTGGATTAGCCTAAAGGCTTGCCTCCATAAAAAATGTAAAGCTTCACTATGAAAGAGAAAAATAGGTATAAGAGGAGAACACCCACTCTCAACTCACCATACGTAAATCTCTCTCAACTAGAAGCTATCCTCATAAAAGCTCTCTCAGAATCCTAAGGAGATCCACAGAAGCTACAAGATGCTGTACCCTCACAGCCTCCTCGCTGGATGCTATGCACCTATTGCTTCTCTCTCTCGCGAGCTACACATACTCGATGTTCTACCAAGCTCCTCTTGATGACTGTCTAAGCCTCTCTACATGCCTCTCATGCCACACGTGCTATCCTTTTTTACTCCACAGTACCTCAACCCTTTAAATTGGATGAGAATCCTCTTCTTAGTAGTTCACAGGAGTCCTAACAGAGCTCGTTCTTCTAATATGAGTTGAACATGTTCTTGATGAAGTCTTGAAATATTTTTTGACCTTTTGATCATGACCACTGGATCCCATGGTCCACGTGCAACTCTCATAGATCCCTTGGATTTATCATAATTCGAGTCCAAATAGAAAAATTCCATCATGTTTTGTTTCCTTCCATTGAGTCGGTTCGATTAGGGATCGAGTTGGCTCGACTACATCTTGCTCAGGCTCTTGTTGTCTATTTGCTTGAGACAGTCGGCTCGGCTATGGTTTGAGCCAGTTCGATCTCAATCCGAGTTGGCTCGATTATGTATCAGAGCCGATCCGACTGCTGTGTTGAAAATTGATTCTCTTTTTGCTGTGGGTCAAATTCGAGATGTCAAATCCTAACATTTTTACTATTCTTTGTATTATTGGTGATTATAGTTTTGATAAAATTTTATGAGATTTAGGAGCAAGTATTAATCTCATACCTTTCTCTATTTTCAAGAAGTTGGGTCTTGGAGAATCGAAGCCTACCACTATCATCACTCTTCAGCTAGCCGATAGATCTATTATGTATTCAAGAGGTATAGTAGAAGATGTCTTGGTAAAGATAAATAAATTTATTTTTTCTATTAATTTTATTATTCTTGATATGAAAGAAGATTATAATATATCCCTTATTTTAGAGAGACTCTTTTTATTTACTGGAGGAGCTTTAATAGATGTTTAATAAGAAAAATTAATTCTTAGAGTCCAAGAGGAATAAATTATCTTTAATATTTTTAAGGATATTGAACATCCTAATGATAATCAAACTTATTTTTGAATTAATGTTATTGATAAATTAGTACATAAGTATTCTTTAGAAAGCATGTTTGAGGTCCTATTAAGGCTTGCATTATGAAATCAAAATAGGATTCGGTTAAACATGAAAGTATACTTATTGAAGTGGCATCGGATTGATCCTATTTAATACCTTAAGAAAGTCGAGCTAATGATTATAAATCAGAACTACTATATAGGTTATTTTTTTCTTTTTGATTTGAGTCTTTTCTTTTATTTTTCCATAGTTTCTTATTGCTCTTTTATTGCTTTGATGCATATTTTTATTTTTGCAAAGAAAAATGAATGAGAGCTCAAGCCATATTCCAAAGCTTTAAAGATAATTGTTGGACCAATAATGCATTAGGTCAGGTGTATTCTTTCTTCTTTTTTATTGCACCTTTTATTTTGCTTCTCCATTAAGACAATGTTGATTAAGTTGGAGAGTAGAAAAAACTTTTATTAAAAAAATTTAAAATTTTTAAAAATTAAATTTAAATGATTTAAAATTTAAAAAAATTAAAACCATGTGTAAAGAAAGAAAATCTTGAGTAAGATATACTAGGTAAAGTAATAAAAGTTAGAAGTATTTGCTAATGAATGTAGCGAGTCAAGAAGTAGACTAGTTGGTCAAACCTTTAGCTGCCTGTTTAGATCATTTAAAGACTATTAGCACTTCTAATTGCATATACACACTA
The DNA here is from genome assembly GCA_006176705.1 of Cocos nucifera. Taxonomy (NCBI): domain Eukaryota; kingdom Viridiplantae; phylum Streptophyta; class Magnoliopsida; order Arecales; family Arecaceae; genus Cocos; species Cocos nucifera. The sequence goes on along the minus strand of QRFJ01002183.1, from coordinate 209,931 downwards.
ATAAGGTAAAGTAGGTATTGATTATAAGGCCAATTAAGGATTCAATTATCACTAAAAGTTGGTGATTAATATATATTTCAATTAAAAAAACTTGAATTTAAGGAAAGAGCTACTTGCCTAAAATAAAAATATAAAATATAGAGTATATATGGATTGCTCGAAGCTTAGTAATTAGGTCTTTGTACCTAAGTCAAGTATGAAAGTTCATGTCAAATGGTAGAGGAAGGCTAGGATGCTCAGCATAAAAAAAAAAGAAAAAAAAAGGAAGGCAGTGTGAAAGCTACCTTAGTTCATGAACTTAACTTAGGAATGTATAGAAAATTAATCAAAATAGGTGATAAGAGAGGATACATTTATCCTTTAAGTTAGCATTGAAATGCTAAGTTAGTCATCACAAACACAAGTACTGTAGATCCTTAGATGTACTTTAAGAAAGTTTCTGATTATACTAATTATAAAATTTACTTCTGAAACTCAATACTTAGTTAGTTATACTTTATAAACTTTTTAATCTTAATTCCTAGATCTATTTTTATGAAAGAAGATCTTAATAAAACATGGTAATTGATTAAAATTAAATAATATATTTCTAAGGGACTAGCAATGAGTAAATTAGGGTGTGATAAGTGTTATAAATATACTTATAAAAATATTAAATTATAAAATAAATTATTTTATTTTTAAAAATAATATTTTTATTGATCTTATGCAAGAAAGAAGGCCACCAATGAGAAAAGCTCGATTTTCTGGTTCAAATTTTTTTTTTTAAAGTAAATTAGAGTCATTGAAATCAAAATCAAATTTAAAATAAAATAAAATAAAATAAAATAAAAGCTGGTCAGTTTAGATCAAATCGATTCAGAAAATTGGCTCAAATGGCCTGGCCTAACTGTAGACCATGCACCTGAACTAGCCCTGCCTAATTGACGTCATAGTGATGTCAGCAAATAATGTAAGCCACCGTAAGCTAGAAAAGGGTGCAACCAGGGGTATTTTTAGTATGTCGTGAGAGTATCGATGTTTTGATTGGTAGAAAATTTGGCGGTCTACCAAAAAACCTGATCCATGATTGGACTACATGGGTGGATGGCTGCCATGAAGGCGCAATCATGCCACTGAGGGAAGAGCCGATGATGATCCAATAGTGGCTAAGGTTCCATATTTTGATTAAGCAACACAGGTCTGTTTGGGCGCCATTCGACGGTTCAAACTTGATTATCAGCTTTGATCGGATGGCTGTAATGAAATCTGGCTGGATGTAGGAGTTTAAATTGGGTTTTTAAGTGATTTCTAAGCCATTAGATGCTGATCTAAAGGCTATGGTGATCCAAGGCTTCAATTCCATTTGTTTCAGGAGTTTTAATCTAGATTTCTTTAGAATTTCTCATCGAACACCATGTTTAGGCTATTTAAACCCCTACTGTCGAACAGAGAAAAGACATATAGAGGAATAGAATAGTAGAGCTATAGAGTAGAATATAAATTGGTGTAGAAAATGGTGTTGACACTGGAGTTCACTTGAACCGGAGAACACGAGATCGCTAATAAGTGGTAAAAATATACTAATAAAAGTATTAAATTATAAAATAAATTAATCTATTTTTTTAGAAATTAATACTTTTATTAATCTTATGTAGGAAAGAAGGCCACCAATATAAAGATCTTATTTTTCTATTTCAGATGGAATAAATTTTAGATAAAACGGACTTCAAACAAGCCCAAAATTGAATTTCAAAAAAAAAAAAGAAGCTAGTCCGGTTCAAATTAGTTCAGAAAAATTGGCTCAGCAGATTGCCCGATTCGACTGCACCCAGCAGACTGACCTACTGATGTAAAGCTGATGTCAGCATTTTTTATGGCGCACGGTAGATCGTTTGGAGGGCATTTTGGGGATTTACATGGAAAAGCACACTCCAATTGGCTGAAAAATGCGGCGGTCCACGCAACATCGGGCTTGCGCATGATCTACAGAGGGCAATTTGGGAATTTTATCTGATCTGATGGGTGCCTTTCACTAGAATTTGATCGGACGGTCGAAATGCATGTGCTGACGAATGGTATCCATAGCTCGCGGTCGAGATCCAACGGTTGAGATTCATCCCAACTTTAAACTAAAGATTAGAAGCTTTCCTGTGCGCGATCTGATGGTCGAGATTCAATCTTTAAGGCCGATCCGATGGTCTAAATAAATTTTAACTTGATTTGGAATTTTAAGATGATTTTTGAGTGATTTTTGGACCGTTTGATCAACATCCAATGGTTAGAATTGATCTAGGATTTTTTTTGAGTTGTTTTGGGAGTTTTAAACCTAATTTTCAAGAGGATTTCAGTGGAAAATCCATCTCTTAGCCTATAAAAAGTCTGCTATTGCCGAAGAAAAGAAAAAGAGAGGGGAGATAGTAAAAAAAAAAAAAAAGAAAAAAAGAAGAGAAAGAGAGGAGAGAGGTAGAAAGAGAGGAGAGATTTTTGAGAGAAAAAGAAGGGTTTTAATTTTTTTCTTCTTCGGACAATCAGAACATTGATCAAGGCGCTTCTTTTCTTCTTCACCAAGTTCTCCACACCAAGATCAATGGACAGTCAATTTCAGTAATTAAACAGTCTAATTTCTTTATGCTTTTTATTTTATTTGCTGTTTTTGAACTTGTTATCATGAACTAAATTTTTTTTTACTAAAACTAAGGTGTAGCCACTCTTTTGATGTAATATTCAGTATGATTTATTTTTAATTTTAAATTTTATTCATGAGGAGTATATAAATATGATCTTAATGCTTTTAGATTACTGGCCATCTTCTAATTGATCTGATGAACATAGATGTTACGGACCAAGTACATCTATGTTATTGCTTCTTGATTATATACCTTGTATTATGAATCAAATTAGAATTCATATGCATGTGGAAATTTTAGTGCACTTTGGATGCAGCGTATTTTAATTAGAGAATTTCACAAAACTTAATACATTAATATTTATTTAAATTACACCTAGATCAAAGGATAATTAATAAATATTGATTGTTTTGCTACGTCTGGACCAAAGGATAGTGAATAAACTAGAAAACTCTACTATCGCATGAAATAAAATTAATCTAATAATTTGAATATTATATTGACTGAGTTGATGAACCGATTGTCTTAGTAACACATTACTTTTAATTTTAAAACCCTAATAATTACATTATCTCTATTTTCTTAAAATTTTTAATTATTTTTTTATTTTATTCTTTAATTTCATATTCTTATAAATTGGTCTTCTAACTAAAGCATAGGAAAGAGCTTTTTAGTACTTATTTTTTAATCCTCTAAGGATGATTCTCTACTCATTTACTTTATTACTTGATCGACTGGTGCACTTGCCATAGCTATAGATTAGCACGCATCAAATTTTTGGCACCATTACTGGGGATTGTGTCTAAAACAATATTAAAATTTTGATCTTAGCTTTACTTTAGAATTTTATTTTTAATTTTTATTATTTTTAAAAAAATTTTATTCAGTGCATGACACATACTGGATATAGTAACTTACTATCTTTAGATTCAAAAATTGAAAGGACCATTAGAAGACTATAACAAGAAAGAAACATGGCAGCTGAAGATCCTAACGACATCAATCTAGGATTGGATATGGCAATCGAAGGACAGCATGAAGCTATTCAATCAGTACATCATCCATTAAACGATTACATCACACCATCTATAGCCGATGCAGCTTCAAACATCAGGAGACCGCCTGTACGAGCAAACAACTTTGAAATAAAATCGACGATGATATAGATGATTTAATCAACTGTCCAATTTAGTGGACACGTGCATGATGATCCGAATGCCCATATTTTTAACTTTCTTAAACTTTGTGATACTTTAAAAATTAATGGAGTGTCGGATGATGCTATTAGATTAAGTTATTTTCTTTCTCTTTACGGGATAAAGCTAAGAGTTGGCTTCATTCTCTTCCTACAGGTTCTATCACAACTTAAGATGTCCTAGTCCAAAAATTCTTAGCCAAGTACTTTTCACCTTCCAAGACTGTCAAGATGCGCAATGATATCACATCTTTTATGTAGATGGATATGGAGACACTATATGAGGCTTGGGAGCATTTCAAGAAATTGCTGAGAAGATGTCCACATTATCAACTATCCGTATGGCTTCAGGTACAAACTTTCTATAATGGTTTATCTCTTACTAATCATTTTATGATTGATGCAGCAATAGGAGGAACAATTAACCAAAAAATGGAGGAAGAAGCCTTCGATCTGATCGATAAGATGGAATCAAATAGCTATAAGTGATAGACAGAATGCATGATGCCAAAAAGATTAGTAGCTATGCAGGGAGTAGATTGCGTGCCAACCTTACTAGCTGTAATTGCAGCCCTTAGAGCCGAAGTCAACAACTTGAAGGGAACAGCTATGCATATTCAAAGCATCACCTCTGACTTGTGTGGAGGAGGACACGATACAAGCAATTGCCAGATAGGTAATCATTTTGCTAAAGCAACTGATACAGCTAATTATATTGATAATTTTTTTAGGCCACAACAAAACAATCCTTACTCCAACACATACAATCAAGGATGGAGGCAGCAGCCAAATTTCTTGTGGAGTAATCAAAATGTAGCACAACAGCCACCCCCAGGGTTCCAAGTACCTAAAAAGAAGTCCAACATGGAAGAGCTGATGGTCAAATTCATGCAAAATCAAGAAGCAACTATAAAAAATTTGGAAGCCAAACTTAGGCAGGACCAAGTAGCAGCAATTCGAAACTTGGAGATGTAAATAGGTCAAATGGCTAAGATAATCCTTGAGAGACCTCAGGGATCCTTGCCCAGCAACACGGAGATCAATCCAAGGGAGCAAGTCAATGCTATCACCCTAAGAAGTGGTACAAAGCTAGAGGAGCTACATCAAAAGAAAGAGACTGAAGAGACAACTACAAATAAGGAACCATCAAGTAAAATTCATCAGTCACCAAAATAACTAGCAGATGGATGGTCTCTAGGTATACAGTTTGCGAACCTAATTGTGAAGCCCTACGTGCCGCCACTACCATTCTCAGAGAGATAAATATAGCATCCAAATAAGAAATTTTTTAACTTTTTTAAAATATTAAAGAATTTATATATTAATATTTCTTTTGTAGATGCTATTACTTAAATGCCCAGGTATGCCAAGTTTCTCAAAGAAATCCTAACAAATAAGAAAAAGCTGAAGGAGCATGAGAGAATAAATTTGAATGAAGAATGCTCAGCAATACTTCAAAATAAATTACCATAGAAGCTAAAAGATCCAGGGAGTTTTACTATCCCTTGCATTATTGGTGATTGTAGTTTTGATAAAATTTTATGTGATTTAGGAGCAAGTATTAATCTCATGCCTTTTTCTATTTTTAGGAAGCTGGGTCTAGGAGAACCGAAGCCTACCACTATTACTCTTCAATTAGCCGACAGATCCATCAAATATCCAAGAGGTATAGTGGAGGATGTCTTGGTAAAGGTAAACAAGTTTATTTTCCCTATTGATTTTATTGTTCTTGATATGGAAGAAGATTATGATGTACCCCTTATTTTAGGGAGACCCTTTTTAGCTATTGGAGGAGCTTTAATAGATGTTCAACAAGAAAAATTAATTCTTAGAGTCCAAGATGAATAAGTTACTTTTAATATTTTCAAAGATACTAAACATCTTGATGATAATCAAACTTATTTTCTAATTGATATTATTGACAATTTAGTATATGAGAATTCTATAGAAAATAGGTTTGAGACTATAAAAGCTAGCAATATCCAATTGAAAAAGGATCGACCAAATATGAAAGTATTCCAATTGAAGTGGCACCAGATTGATTCAACTCAAAATTCAAAGAAAGTCAAGCTGAAGACTATAAATCAGAACTACTAGATAGGTTGTTTCTTTTTTTTTTAGTTTTGATCATTTTTTTTCTTTTATTTTTTAGTAATTTGTTGTTGCTCTTTTACTACTTTGGTGTGTATTTTTAATTTTGCAAAAAGAAAAAAAATCAATGAGAGCTCAAGCAAAATTTCAAAGCTCCAAACAACCAGATTGAACCAAATCAAGTGTATTCTTTCCTGTCCTTTATTGCATCCTTTATTTTTCTTTCTCCTTTAAGACAATGTAGAATAAGTTAGGGGGTAAAAAAAGAAAAAAAAATCATGTATCAAGAAGAAAATCTTGAGCAAAATAGACTGGACAAGTGATAAAAGATAGAATTATTTGCTAATGAATGTAACGAGTTAAAGAAGTAGATTAGTTGGTCGACTTTTAGCAACCTACTTAGATCATTAAAAGACTATTAGCACTTCTAATTGCACATGCACACTAACAAGGCAAAGTAGGTATTGATTATAAGGCCAACTGAGGATTCAATTATCACTAAAAATTGATAATTAATATACATTCTAATCAAAGAAACTTGAATTTAAGGAAAGAGCTACCTGCCTAAAAATAAAGTGCAAAAGATAGAGTATATGTGGATTGCCCAAAGCCTAGTAACTGGATCTCTGCACTTAGGTCAAGTGTGAAAATTTATGTAAAATGGTGAAGGGAAGGCTAGGATGCTCAGCATAGCAGGAAAAAAAAAAAGGGCAGTGTGAAAGCTACCTTAATTCATGAGTATAACATTGAGAATGTATAGAAAATTGACCAAAATAGGTGATAAGAGAGGATACTTTTGTTCTTTTAATTTAACACTGAAATGCTAAAGTTAGTCATCATGAACATAAGTGTTATAGATCTTTGATGTAATCTGAGGAAGTTTTTAATTGTATTGACTGAAAAATTTACTTCTGAAGCTCAATGCTTAATTAGCAGTATTTTCTAAACTTTTTGACCTTTAGTCCTAAATTTTATCTTTTTGATGGATAATCTTATTGAAACATGATATTAAATAAAACATTGCTAAGGGACTAGCAATGACTAAGTTGGAGGGTGTGATAAGTAGTAAAAATATACTAATAAAAGTATTAAATTATAAAATAAATTAATCTATTTTTTTAGAAATTAATACTTTTGTTGATCTTATGTAAGAAAGAAGGCCACCAATATAAAGATCTTTTTTTTCTGATTCAGATGAAATAAATTTCAGACAAAACTGACTTCAAACGAGTCTGAAATTGAATTTAAAAAAAAAAAAAAGAAGCCGATCCAGTTCAAATCGATTCAAAAAAATTGGCATAGTAGACCATCCGATCCGACCACACCCAACAGACCGACCCGCTGATGCAATACTGACGTCAGCATTTTTTGCGACGCACGGTGGACCATTTGGAGGGCATTTCAAGGATTTCACATGAAAAAGCGCGCTCCGATTGGCTGAAGAATGCGGCAGTCCATGCAACATCGGGCTCGCACTTGGTCTATAGAGGATAATTTGAGAATTTTGTCTGATCCAATGGATGCCTTTCACTGAAATTTGATCAGACGGTCGAAATGCATGCGCTGACGAATGGCATCCGCAGCTCCCGATCGAGATCCAATGGTTGAGATTCATCCCGACTTTAAACTAAAGATTAGAAGCTTTCCTATGCATGATCTGATGGTCGAGATTCAATCTTTAAGGCCGATCCGATGGTCCAAATAAATTCCAACTTGATTTGGAATTTTAAGATGATTTTTGAGTGATTTTTGGACCGTTTGATCAACATCCAATGGTTAGAATTGATCCAGGATTCTTTTTTAGTTGTTTTGAGAGTTTTAAACCTAATTTTCAAGAGGATTTCGGTGGAAAATCCATCTCTTAGCCTATAAAAAGTCTACTGTTGTTGAAGAAGAAAAAAAGAGAGGGGAGACAGTAAAAAAAAAAAAGAGAAAAAGATGAGAAATAGAGGAGAGAGGTAGAAAGAGAAGAGAGATTTTTGAGAGAAAAGGAAGGGTTTTTAATTTTTCTTCTTCCAATAATCAGAATATTGATCAAGGAGCTTCTTTTCTTCTTCACCAAGTTCTCCACACCAAGAGCGATGGACAATCAATTTCAGCAATTAAACAGTCTAATTTTTTTATGCTTTTTATTTTATTTGCTATTTTTGAACTTGTTATCATGAACTAAATTTTTTTTTACTAAGACTAAGGTGTAGCCACTCTTTTGATGCAATATTCAGTATGATTTATTTTTAATTTTAAATTTTATTTATGAGGAGTATATAAATCTGATCTTAATGCTTTTAGATTATTGGCCATCTTCTAATTGATCTGATGAACATAGATGTTACGAACCAAGTACATCTATGTTATTTCTTCTTGATTATATTCCTTGTATTATGAATCAAATTAGAATTCATATGCATGCAGGAATTTTAGTGCGCTTTGGACGCAGCTTATTTTAATTAGAGGGTTTTACAAAACTTAATGTATTCATATTTATTTAAATTATACCTAGACCAAAGGATAATTAATAAATATTGATAGTTTTGCTATGCCTGAATCAAAGGATAGTGAATAAACTAGGAAACTCCACCGTCACATAAAATAAAATTAATCTAATAACTTGAATATTGTATTGACTGAGTTGGTGAACCGATTGCCTTAGTAATACATTGCTTTTAAGTTTAAAATCCTAATAATTACACTATCTCTATTTTCTTAAAATTTTTAATTATTTTTTTATTTTGTTCTTTAATTTCTTATTCTCATAAATCAGTCTTCTAAATAAAGTATAGGAAGAAGCTTTTCAGTACTTATTTTCCAATCTTCTAGAGATGATACTCTTCTCATTTACTTTGTTACTTGATCGACTGGTGCACTTGCCAGAGTTATAGATTAGCACTTATCAGTCGCCAATGAGACCTGTAAAGCAAAGTCTAGACTGAAGGTGGGTGGCTCTGACAGGATCCTTCGATGATCAGGTTAGTTCTTCGACCAACAAGAATAGAGTATTCAGAAGAATGTAAGCGAAGATGAAAGCTTAGATAGAAAAACATATCTAGAGGATCTTCTTTATAGGCGGAGCTCATAATAGAATGATGGTAACAGCCATAATAGAATGTCAGTAGGCCATTTAAGCCACTAAGAGTTTGTTATGGAGAGTGGACTATCATTTATCTAGACTTGTAAGTAGTTGAGTTCCATTTGACCGAGTTTGGATTGGAGGTTGAAGATTTCTATGTCTGTTAGCACATGATTTATACTGGAGTGGAGAACTTGAGGTCGGGTGGGCCGAACTTGGAGATCGGCTTCAAATAGTGAAGGGTGGACTCGTAGTTGGTTGGATTCTTCCAGTGCTACCTTTTATAGCTTTGAGAAGTTCGACTGGAGCAATAGAGATCCAAGATTGGCTGGGAGGTAGGATGGATGAGCACTGAGATTCAGAGCTTCTTGGCGACACTGTTCTAGCTATTCTAAGGAGTTTGGCCAATACTAAAGGCTAACCCAGTAGAGTACTAAGACTTACTATTTACAGGATGGTTGTTGCTTATTTTGGATTGAAGATCGAACTAATATTGTCGATGAAGTCCCCTTACTATTCAAATTCATCTAAACCATGTTTGTGACCTAAGTTAGCTAGAACTGCAATTGTTTGGAGGGGAGGAAGGAGCTCGGCCACTCTCAAGGTCGGCCATTATCCACAAAGTAGAATAAGAAGTTCAGCTGGAATAGAGTTTGACTAAAGAGGAGTTTGGCTGAAATGGAGTTCGTGATATGAGCTTAGGGAGATCTACCACTTGCCACAAGAGAATCCGGCTATCTCCAAGGTAGGCCGACAAACAAAGTCATGCTCTACTTGGGGTCTTGCTACCTATCTCAAATCCAAGATCGTAATCAATCAAATGGAGACTTCTTCCACTGTTCAAGTTTGTCTGAATGAACTTCATCATGGCTTTGGAGCATTTTGCAGCCATTGAAAGAGTGTTGATGATTATGACTGAGAAGATCATCCTGAAGGTCGATCTCCTTGAATTGGATTAGAGTAGAAGAATAGCCTGGTTTAAGTTCGATTATGATTGCTGCTACTCCAAATGAAATCATACTAAGGTCAAACTTCTTATCGGATATCGGTGGGAGTTATTTTACCCCCAATACTTATTTTCTTACTTTTGAGTTTGAAGATCGAATAAAGGAAGTACCAAAACTATGACTGTCGATGTCCTCTACTAGTTTCTCGCTTCTAGAAGGTGAAAGATTTTAGCTTTTTTCAACTAACATCGAAGCTTCTTAATGAGTGAATAACCTTAAAAAGACTTTTGTTTTGAAATTTTCTCCCAGCACGGTCCTCTCCTATGATCATAATGAGTGGGACACATGATAGGTGAGGAGTGGGTGGAGAGGATCTGTAATCATAACCTCTCTTGATCTTCTTTGGCTATTTAAATACTTCCCTCATCTTCAATTTTCTAGTCCTGCCTGTGCTCTTCTTCTTCTTCTTTTGTCCTTCATCTCCCCCAAGCGTCCCATTCTTCTTCCATCGTAACTTCTCTGGACGTCGATGTCTTTCTCATTCTCCTTCCATTTTTTTGACCGTCTTCTTGAGTCCTCCGACTAATTTAAGTTAGTTTTCCAATCCTTCTCTTGCATTTTTTTTGCTTTTTGTTGGTGCAAAAATCTATGAGGATGTCGGAGATAGCTGGAGTTGGAAAGGTGAGGCCATCGACGGGACCTGCAAAATAAAGTCCAAACCAGAGGTGGGTGGCTCTGGCAGGACCCTCCAACGCTCAAGTCAGTTCTCCGGCCAACTAGAATGGAGTGCTCAGATAATAAAAAAGTAGAGTAACAGAAAGGAGAAGAGGACTTAAAGAAAAATATATCTGGAGGGTCCCTTTTATAGATAGGGCATGTAACAAATTGATGGTGATAGTCGTAACCATCTGGTAGTGGGTCCTTGAGACCACGTGGAGTTTGTTACAGGGATGAGTGGTTGTTTATCGTGACTTATAAGTGGTGAAAATTTCTTTGTTAGAGTTTGGATATAGGTTAGAGACTTTGGTGTATGTAGTAGACTTATGATCGACTGAGGTTCGTTAGGAGCAATGTCTGATGATTTTAAGAAGTTTGGAGACTTTCTGGGCTGCACGCAAGGAGGTGCCTTTTGAATTGAGATCAAAAGTTTTGCGCTCCATCCCTCGTGGAGTGGTTGTCATGAATTAGTGATTTGACAAGACCCTTTTGGAGGACTTCGATTGATAGGCGTAACATGGGTTGAGTAGATCTGTGACTAGCTAGAAGAAACTCATTCTGAAAGGTATTTGAATGGGAGGACTCTGGTTGAAGAAAGTACAACTAAAAGGAGTGTGTTCGAAAGAAGTCCGCCTGAAAGGAGCACCACTGAGAGGAGTGCGATCGGAGGAGTTTGTCCGAAAGAAGTGAGACTGGAGGTATTCGTTTGAAAGGAGTATGAGTTGAGGAATTCATTCGAAAGGAGCATGATTGGAGAAGTTCATTTGGAAGGAGCATGATTGGAAGAGTTCATTCGGAAGGAGCACGATCGGAAGAGTTCATCTAGAAGGAGCATGACTGGGAGAGTTTGTTCAGAAGAAGCATGATTGGAGAAGTTCATCTGGAAAGAGCGTGATCGAAAGAGTTTGTCCGGAAGGAGCGTGATTGGAGGAATTTGTTTGGAAGAAGTGCGACTGAAAGAGTTCGTCCGAAAGGAGCATGATTGGAGGAATTTATCCGGAAGGAGTGCGATTGAAAGAGTTCGTTTGGAAGGAGCATAACTGGAGGAGTTCGTCCAAAAGAAGCATGACCAGGAGAGTTTGTTCAAAAGGAGCGTGACTAGAGGAATTCATCTGGAAGAAGCATGATTGGGCCCTAAACCTATTATTCATTTTTAGTTAGAAGGCGAGGTTAGCATAACAACAGTTCTACTTCACTTTTCAACATCATGCCGCAGGACTTCTATGTGCTATTGAGAGATTCTGTGGTATGATCTTGTTGCTGAGGGGATTGATGAATTTCAATGGAAGAAGGGTTGGTGGCTAAGAACTTCGGCCAAGAACTTCGGCAGGGGTTATTTTTTTCCCGACACTTGTTCTCCTACTTCCGAATTTAAATTTTGAATGAAGGAAGTACTAAAAAGTTACTGCAGCCAAAATCCCTTGCCAACTTTTCGCTCTCAGAGAATGAGATCTTTTGTCCTTTTTCGAATTGGCGTAGAAGTTTAATGATGAATAACCTGAAGGAACAAATTTTCTCGAAAACCCATCTAGCATGAAGAAGTATGGCATAATTATTGTTCCGTCAAGTGGTGGGTGCGAGTGGGATGCATGACGGGTTAGGGTTAGCTGAAGAAATCCTGCGATCATGACTTCCACTAGTTCTATTTTTCCATTTAAACCTCTCCTTCTTTTGTGGTCTCTCACTTTCATCTGCACTCCTTCTCTTTACTCCATTTTTTGTTGCCTTTGAGCATCCCATCCTTGTTGCCTCTGTCTTTTCATGATGTTCCCGACCATCAGTGTTCTTCTTGATTATCCTTCATCTTTTCAATGTTCTCCTTGGGTTTCTTGAACAACCTAGGTCAGTCTCTCATTTTTATCCTCTTGATTGTTGGCTTTTCCATATTCTTTTGAATCTCTTCAAATTCTTCTAGGCAGGTTTTTGGCATCTTTTCCTTCTGGATTTTCTTTGTCTCTTTTCTCTAGGTTTTTTTGAGATTTTACTAGATTTTATTTGATCTAAATATTATCCAAAGTTTCTTGGTCTAGCGGTTCTAGAAGTTTGGTTGACCCAAATCCTCAAAACCTCGAGATCAAAATGAAAGCTGAACCTAAGGCAACCCCTCGGCCAAACTTTACATCAGGAACCATCCCTTACTCTTTAACTACTGAAGATCTGTCCTTAATCAGGATCCAGTATGGGGTGCCTGCTGAGCATGAGCTGAAACTTTTTGGATTGAGTGGCCGAGCTTGCACCCCTTCTCCGGATCATTCTACTTGTATTTAGAGGCCTTCCATGCTGGACTAAGGCATCCTCTTCTTTTTTTTGTAGTAGCTCTTTTTCGTTTTCTAAAATCTCTTTAGCTTCTATAGTGCCAAACTCATTTAGGTTCATAATAGGATTCCTTGCTCTATGCATATCCGTCGAAGTTCAGCCCACCATTTCACTTTTCCAAACTTAGTTTATTTTTAAGTGTCATCCCACTATAAAGGACTGATGGTATGTTTCACCTCAGTTTGGCAAGAAGGGGTGGCTCAAAGGTGCCCCCTCCTTTATCCATAATTGGAAAGATAAGTTCGTCTTTGTTTCTTACCCGACCTTACACTTAGGACTCGTACCTTGGAGAAATATGAGAGATTCAGTCTATCGAGCCTTGGGATTAGAAAAAGAGGACCGGGAGTCAGTTAATAAAATTAAAGATTTTCGAGCTCCTCTTGTGTTTGAGCTAGTAAAAGAACAAACTATGTTTAACCTTGGCCTCAGCCCCCTAAATCCAATAGGTATACGGTCGAAGTTGTCGGTTACCCTCTTTTTCTTCTTCTTTCTTTCTGACTATACTTTTGCTTTCTTTATTGTAGAAATGGATGCCCAGATGGTCGAAATGCTCATGAGGGGTCGCTCGGTCTGTAAAAGGAAAGGAAAAGCACTGGATAAGAGCTTGAAAAAATTAAGGGCTGACGTTTCGAGTTTTGCGACTCCCGTCAGTGCCATGGATGCCCTCGAAGTTATCCTAGAAGTTGAAGCTCCTCCTGCCATCGAGTTTGGTGCCATCGCCAAAGTTGCTGGATCTTCAATTCCGTCGATCCCTCCCGCTGAGGTCTGAATCCCAGAGCCTCCTACTGGAGGGGAGAAGGAGGTAGAGAAGAAGAAGACCAAAAGGACCTTGAGAAAGTTCCAGCAGAAGGTCCATCGCAATGGGCCCAATAGCTCCGATGAAGAGTTGGGGGAGAACCCCTTCAATAATCATGAAATTGTTAGGGGCTTCGTTGACGGGTTTACCATACCCAAAGTTGTAGACAAGATCGTCGATGCTGACGTGGGCCAATGCGCTTGGGATTCACTTGGATTCTTTCTTGAGGTAGTTATTTTATCTTTCGTTTTAAATTTCTTAATGCTTCTTTGTCCGTGCCACCCTCTTCACCATATATATATACTTCTTTTTTTTTTTAACAAATGGGCCACCAACTGCTTGGCTACATCTGATCACTGAATCACTTAAAGTCGGAGCTGGTAAAAGCTCAAGAGGATCATCAGGTTGAGGTTGAGCGCCTAATTAAGGAAAGAGATGAGTTTGATCACTTTGTGAAGAAAAAATCTATTGAGGTCGAAGATCTCTAAGAAGCACTCCACAAGGAGAAAGAGGCATCGACGGAGTTGAAGACTGCTCTAGACTTGGAGGAAGAGCTGAGGAGAAAGGTTGAAGCTAAGATTGCTGAACTGAAGGAGCAAATTTCTATGTAGATCTTAGAAGCAACAGCTCGAACGATAGAAAAGTTCAAGATCTCCTCCGAAATGAAAGACCTGAATGTCAAATTCAGCCAAGAGGCCTTCAACAAAGATTTCGAGCTCTGTGAGAACAAGATGGCTAGCAAATTTTTTGAGCTTGATATCAATTTCTATGGAGGAGCTCCTGAGGATGAAGCGGAGCCATCCATCGATGCACTTAATCTCCTTGCTGAACCTGCTGTCGAAGAATTGGGGCTGACTAATACTGTGCTGGACTCCTCGTTAGCTCCCCCAGAGGTTTGAGACCTCTTAATTTATATTTTTTCTTTTCATTTATTTTCTTTCTGTACTAAAAATATTTTGATCAATGAAGACAAGTTTATTTTGAGAATGAATTTTTTTCTTTTGTGAAATCTATGTGATGATATTTTCATGCTTCAAGTGTAGTCTCTTGTCGAAGCCGACCTCCTTCCTCTGGATGTTCTCCTAAAAGCCTACATAAAGAGTCTAAGAAGGAAAGTTCATCATCTTAAGAAAAGATTGGAGAAGACTAAAGATGAGTTTAAGAAATCAGAGCAAAACTATGCCGACGCCACCACTAAAATTAGTTGTTTGCATCAATCATCCAAACAACTATTTAAAGAATATAATACCAAGAAATTCTACCTAAATGAAGAGCTCGAGGAGGTCAAGAGGCATGCAAGTAAGAAGTCCTAGACTTTAACAGTTAAAGCTTGCTTTCTTGAAGTTGAACTCAATGCGGCAAAGAAGAAAATTTGATTATTGGAGGGAAGCTCTGTGTGGTCTACCAGCCGAGAGGAGTTCAGCTGGAATTGGTCCAAGAGATTCTTGGAACTTCAAAATTAATTTCATGCCACCGAAGTTTCATACAAGAGTTACGAGCTCGATCGGAGTAATGAAATCGCTAGCCTCTAGCAGCAACTTTGAAAAGTGGATGAGAAGATAGCTGGTCTTAAAAGGTAGTTGGCGGAGAGGGTGGAGGATAGCTCGAACAAAGAATTGGATGAACTTCTTTTCTTAAGAAATTCTTTGGAGACCCTATCAGTGACATTCGCAAAAGAATCGACCGAGCTTCAATAGTTGAAGATTAACTAACTCACGAGCGACAAGCTGTAAAGGATGTAGAGGCCGAGTCTGAGGTTTTAAGAAGACAGTTGTGAGAGTCCAAAGATAATTATCGATGGGTCGATAAATTATTTGTAGAGAGTCTGTTGAAAAGGAAGGAGCTTGAAGAAGAGATTACTAGCTTGAAGTAATCTCTAGCAATGGCAGGAGGCAACAGTCTGAGGGCAACGGTCTGAGGTCCAAAGAATCATGTCCTTCATAGGACTTCGTCCATTTTATTTTTGTTTTTTTTACATGGTCCTGCAAACCTTAATTTTGTAATGAACTTTAATTTTAATAGAATGATGTTTTCTTCAATTGTCCCTTCATCTTGCATGGATTTGATGTCTATTGATTTTTTCATTTTCGTCACCTCATCTTATAATGAGATGACCATCGAAGAATGCCTTCTTCCTATCTTGAGTAACCATGAATCTTTATCTATATTAGGATGAAGTTCTCCTCTTATTTTCGATGGGATTGGCTTTTACCTTTATCAAGATGAGATTTTCCTCTTATTCTCGATAGGGTTGGCTTTTACCTTTATTAAGGCAAGGTCCTCCTCCTATCCCTAATGAAGTCATTGGGGTACAAAATGATCGTTGAAAGGGCCTCTCCCCTTCTCTTATCTTAAATAACCGAAAGTCTTCATCCATGTCAGGATGAGATTCTCCTCCTATTTCTGATATGGTTGGCCTTTACTTTATCTTCTTATCAAGATGAGGTCCTCCTTCTATTTCTGATGGGATTGGTCTTTCTTTGTTAGGATGAGATCCTCCTCCTATCCCTAACAAAGTCATTGGAATGTAAAAGAGCTATTGAAAGGATCTCTCTCCTCCTATCTTTAATAATCGAAGATCTTCATCCATGTTAAAACGAGATTCTCCTCCTATTTTTGACATGGTTAGCCTTTACTTTATCCTCCTATCAGGATGAGGTCCTCCTGTTCTTGATGGAATTAGCCTTCCTTTGTTATGGTGAGGTCCTCCTCCTATCCCTAACAAAGTCATTG
The DNA here is from genome assembly GCA_006176705.1 of Cocos nucifera. Lineage (NCBI taxonomy): Eukaryota > Viridiplantae > Streptophyta > Magnoliopsida > Arecales > Arecaceae > Cocos > Cocos nucifera. Next base: position 193,460 of record QRFJ01002183.1, on the reverse strand, counting down.
GGATACGAAAGGGCCGTCGAAAGGGCCTCTTCTCTTTTTCTATCTTAAATAATCGAAGATCTTCATCTATGTTAGGATGAGGTTCTCTTTCTGTTCCTGATATGGTTGGTCTTTACTTTATTCTCCTGTCAGGATGAGGTCCTCCTATTCCTGACATGATTGGTCTACCTTTGTTAGAATGAGTTCCTCCTCCTGTCCCTAACAAAATCATTGCAGTACAAAAAGATCATTGAAAGAGCCTCTCCTCTTCTCCTGTCTTAAATAATCGGAGATCTTCATCCATGTTAGGATGAGATTCTCCTCCTGTTCTTGACACGGTTGGCCTTTACTTTGTACCCCTGTCAGGACATGGTCCTCCTATTCTCGATGGGGTTGGCCTTCCTTTGTTAGGACGAGGTCCTCCTCCTATCCCTAACAAAGTCATTAGGGTACAAAAGGGCCATTGAAAGAACTTCTCTCCTCCTCCTATCTTAGATAATCGGAGGTCTTCTATTTTGTTTAAGGATAAAGTTTGGTTAAGTCGTTCCTTGCTATCATATAACTTTGCAATAGAAAACAAGGGTATTGAAAATAAGGAAGTTTTATTAAGGCAAGATTATTGATAATACATTCTCAAATTTTTTGAGTTCCAAGATCGTAGGAGTGCTGGTCCTCCAAGCTCCTTCAGATAGTATGTCCCCAGCTAGTTGATTTTCATAACTTCATAGGAGCCTTTCCAATTTGGGGCATGCTTTTCTTGATTTTGAGGTTGCGAAACATCCACTATTGGAGCACCAAATCTCATACCCTTAATATTTTGCTTTTGACCCTGGAGTTATAGTAACGGGCTATTCTTTGCTTGTAAGCTGCCATTCAGATTTGAGCTTTCTCTTGCTATTCTTCTAGCAGGTCAAGATTTGCTTTGAGATCCTATGAATTACTTTCTTTATTGAAGGCCTTGACCTATGCTGAAGGAAGCTGGAGTTCTACTGGAATAACTGCCTCCATCCTAAAGGCTAGTGCAAAGGGGATTTCTCCGATAGGCAATCTTTAGGTAGTTCCATATGCCCAGAGCATGTGATAGAGTTCATCTACCTATGTGCCCTTCGCCCTCTTAAGTCTTGCCTTTATCCCCTATAGCAAAGTTCTATTGGTTACTTCTGCTTCACCATTTGCTTGTGGATGTGCTACTGATGTAAAGTGGTGAGATATGTTCAGATCTGTGCAAAATACAGCAAACTTTGTGCCTGCAAACTGATGCCCATTTTCAGTAATTAGTGTTCGAGGTGGATTAAATCTATAAATAATTGACTTTTAGATAAAGTCCTACGCTTTTGCCTCAGTGATCTTCGCTAGAGGTTCAGCCTTTACCCACTTAGTGAAATAATCTACTACCACTAGCAGGAACATTTGCATCCAGATGCTATGGGAAAAGGCCCAAGTATATCCATCCTCCATTGTGCAAATGGCCAAGGGACGCCCAACGGCGTGTTATGAATTATTTATACATTTGTGGAAACTCTTGTACCTTCTACCAACTTTGAGGAAGCAAGTTGGAGATAATAGCAAGAAAGATCAAGATCAGATGATAAGAAGATGAGATGACGGTAGAGTGAGAAAGAGAGAAAGCTAGAATTTCAGGAAGAAAAGGAATTCAATTCATTCTCTTTTTCGTAATTTACATATATAAGTATATATACAGACTCTCTGAGTCAACATGACTCAATCCTAAAAGACTTTTCTTGGCTAACCCATACATGAAAATACTCATCCAAGCCCATGTAAACCTATGTCTTGCATGCTCTCATCTCCTAGACTAAAGATCTAGCCCAATACATGAATTAGCCATCTTAAGACCTCTCATACTAGGCATTAGGACTCCTTGGATTAGACTCAATCTAAGACCAAATAAAAAATCCATCTAGATCTGCTCGCCACCATCAAGTTGGCTCGGTCAGAAGGCGAGCCGGTTCGACTATATCTCCCCAAACCATGTCTTCTGTCTGCTTGAGATAGTCGGCTCGGATACGGGCCGAGCCAGTCCAACTATGTGCCAGCCTCTTTATCTTTGCTGATACATCTCCGACTAACCTTAGCCTTCAGGAGCCACCACCTTGACTCCTTCATGATCTTCCAAGACTTGGGAGCACCATACTTACCCTTTGAATCTCCACCTTGGTGCCTATGGCTTGAGGCAAGTTTATCTTGTCCATCAGATACATCGATTTTATACATTACGAAAGCTGTCATGAGGAAGAACTTTTGTTAGTGCATTCACTGGATTCTCCTTGGTGTGGACTTTCACCAGCTTTACTTTACCTTCTTCCACAAGCTTTTTGATTCGGTGGTACCTGATGTCGATGTATTTCATTCTTGCATGGTAGACAGAGTTCTGAATAAGTAATAGTGTACTCTAGCTATCGTAGTGCACCCTAGTAGCCTCCTACATGAGATCCATCTTCAATGCAAATCCTTTCAACCATAGAGCCTCCTTTGCTGCCTCCATAACACCTATGTATTCTATCTCAGTTGTAGATAAGACCATGATGGATTGCAAGCATGATCTCCATGAGACTAGACCTCCAAATAGGGTAAACATAAAGCCTATCATTGACCATCGAGTTGTCCATGTCTCTACAAAATTTGCATCCACAAACCCATTTATCTACCTCAAGCTTCCTTGGACAAGTCAGAAGAATTTCTCAGCTCATCTTGCTGTCCAAGCAGACGCCAGCCCAACTCTAATAGTACCCATAAGATTGAAGATCCCTTCAGTGCTCGCCAAGTGCCTTTTCAAGCTGTGCCAGGAACCTACTGACCTGGCTCATTGCATGGGGGAATTCTTGGTCTGCAAACACACCATGGCATACATTAAGCTTCCTACATCCAGAGGCATACGATGTTCTCTCCATCTCCCTAAGCT